>CABFOW010002598.1:0-39945 GCA_902141385.1 Timema californicum | reverse complement strand
ATATATATATATATATATATATATATATATATACAATCAGTCTGAGTTAAAACTGGTTTGAGATAAATTTGTTGCATTTGAAAAATATATGCCCTGTGATAACATACACTTCAATTTAATACTGATATGTTATTCCATATTTTAGCTTTTTTGGATTGATAGAATGAGAAAATGAATGCTAGTAAGGTATGTTTCAATATTTATATTAATAAAATTTGTAAATATATAATATAAGAGCGTATTCATAATTTGAATGATATCAGTAATTATTTTCTTTTAAATCTTTGATTTTAAAATTATTATTATTAGTAGTAGTAGTAGGTGTTCTGTCTCACGACAGGTTCATTCCTGTTGTCAGTGAACTTATACCGCCGATGTTACTCGTCCTTTGCTTCTTCCTTCAGCTCCCAGAATTTTCTTCTTTCCTTCAAGTCCTCTAATATTTGAATCTTCATCCTTCCTACGCTCCTCTTTCACTCAACCTTTCCTTCTATGACGTCATTTTAAGGATGTGTACGATCCAGTTTGCTTTGCGCTGAAGAATTACATCCAAAACGGTTCTCTTCTAGCCCATCTCTCTTAGGAATTCTTCATTTGTCACCCTGTCTGTCCACCTTATCCGCCCAAATCTTCTACAGCACCACATTTTAAATCTCTCCAGATATTTCCTTTCCATCTGTTGTAAGAGTACAAGTTCCTGCTCCATACAGTGCAATTCTTCAAACGGAGCATTTCAACCGTTTCTTCAACATACGATATTATCGTCTTTTTAATCATCTCCGCCCACTACTGTTACTTCATAACAACAAAAAATGTATTGGTGATCTTATTTAAGAGTCTGACACCTTAGTTCCCATTGGTATCACATCTGCGTATCGAATCAAGGGTTCCTTGTTCTACTCCCGCATAATCTAGGAATGTAACATAATTGAAGCTGATATTTCCCCTTTCCCAGAGATGAATTGATGGCTGAGGAAATGAGTGATGTTTTTGTTTTAAAAGTAAATAGGTATTTAAGAGCACGTAAAATATCCCAAATAATAACATTATTTTATTTGATAAAACATGAGTAACAAACGAGTAAAAGTTAAATTGAATTTTACTGTTTGTTCCCTGTACTGTGCATATAATCAGGCTATTTTTTTTAAAAAAATAAAACGTTTTACTACCTGTTTGGGTTATATGCCTATATAGGTACTAATGAGCATAATGTGTTTGGGGTGAGGAATGTCGAATTTAAAGAAAGTGTACACACATTTGAGTGGAGAAAAACTGGAAAACCATTTTGAAAAAACCTCAGTACACTCAACCAAGATTCGAACACGGCAGTCCAGTCTAATATGAGAGTGATGCCTTAGATTATTCGACCTCTGAAGTGGGTAGTGGCTTTAATTATTTTGACAGAAAATGACACTCATGATATAACTCATGTTTATAATCTTACGTAGATAGCCCTTGTTGACACTACAGCGTATGGTGAAAAAAACTACTACAATATTTTCAGGCCAGTCAGCTATATTTACCAATTTATTTGTTTACTTTTTATTTTTTTTTAGAGTCCTCTTTAAAAAAATTATAAACATCTTATTCTTGATCCTCTTCGGTGGTCAAATGGTCTAAAGCGTAACTATCACAATAATTAAGATTGCCGTTGATGGTAATATCGTGGTTCGAGTCCCAGTTGGGTGTACTGAGGGTGGTGTCCTTTAAATGGTTTCCCACTCGCAATCCACGCAAGTGCAGGCACACTTTATTTTAATTCAACCTTATCCACCCCAAATACATTAGTGCAGTTAGTTCCTATGGGTATAACCCAAACGGGTAGTAAAACGCAGTGCCAAAAATAAATTGTTGTTTGCATATTTCCTAATTATGCCCATTTATATTAATTGTCTGAACAGTGTACACAGATCATTCACGTTCAAATTTATATTTATTGAGAATATTGCAGAATATACTAATTTAATTTCCACGCGTCATAAACTAGCAACTTGTGAATGTGTGGAATGCCAGGCCTTCACCGTAGTTCGGATTCCACGTTAAACTGTAGGTCCTCCATTTTCATCTCACAATCACCCTACCATTACACATTAGCGTAAGTGCGTATAACCCGAACTGGTAGTAAGACGCGGTGCTAATAATAACAATAATAACATAAGCCAGGCCTTGTGACTTTAGACAGGTGGTGTGTATTTCGACAACTAAAGCTAATGTACCTATTTTAAAATAAAAATGTTATACTTACTAGCGCATTTTATAGCATTGAAATTGAAATTAATTGCTATGATCTTTGGCAGAGCAAGATGTTCCTTAGTTATCAATTTTACTGTAACATTTTATAGTATCTCATATATGCTCTTTTGTGAAGTGTTTCTGTAACATTGTATATAATTTTGTTTCACAAAACTTACTAGTTTTTAGTAAAAGTCTATTTTTTAAGATAAAAGTGAAAGTTTGTGTGATGCACCTTACCGTTTATTTTTAAATATGTCACGTGAAAACCCTTGTGAAATAAGACCTCCACAGTTGAAGAAAGAGAATCGGTTTCGCTCTAGCAGGAACTCTTGATTTGACCTTGGCTCTCATCAGGGATTGCCACCCTAAGGTCACCCGAATGTTAATGTTTACGTTAAAGGGTTGGAACCTCATCGAAGAGTCAATAGCCTGCCCCTACCTATTCGGAAAGGGTCGTTTTCCATTAGGTCCCGAAGTTGAGCCGCTTTTGAGGACAGTAGTAATTGAATGGGTCGTGGCTTATCCGGGGAGACACCTCATCTATTGACCCATGTGAAACGACGACCCAATCATCCGCTCCCTCTCTAAGTCGACCAAGAAAGACACGAGCGATATTGATATTTTTTTTCCCACGCCCTCCGGGCTATTCGCATTTGCGTTGAAAGAGACTAGAAAAAAAACATTTAAAAAATCTCAGTATACCTGACTGAGAATCAAATCATGACCTCCCCATCACCATTAAACCTAGCTAATTGGAATTGACGTTTAGTCCGTGTGTTCACCATCCTCAATATAATATCATTAATCAACTAGTAAAAAAACAGACATAATATGATTTAATTAATTTAAATTTGGTTTTTAAAATTCTCTTTCTAAACACAGAGTGAGGTGACTACTAATATGACTTATAAACTATCTTAACCCAACACAGCTAACTAAATAATAGGTTTAGCTAAATCTTTTTTTTTCTGCACTGCATCCTACAATTAGTCTGGGCTATCCGCCTTTAAAAACACTAATATCATATGAAAAATAAAGGTAAAATTCAGAGGAAATGAATGGAAATTTGCGTTTGGGACAACAGAAAAACCTTTTTAGAAAAACCATACTCAGTATGCTCACGCAAGATCGAACCCCAACCTTCCCAAGAATGGCAAGCAAGACTAGACAATCTTGACATTTAGTCTGCGTGCCCACCGATATTTTTAAGTATGAGAAATTATATATATCTAACTTTTTTGTGTGGGTAAAGATGACGCTGATTGATACTAATCAAATCATTACATAGATCTATGTTGCCTACCTGAAACATGCGGGCAACTCAATATAGGATTTCCCCTTTTAATGTATTTACGTTTAAATCGATTAGTTTTTAAGATAGAACATCGAAACAAACACCATAATTTATTAACTAACAATATAAAAATAGTCCTACAATGTAATAGCATTATTTTGGTTTTATCTTGAAAGTTTTATTTTAAACGTATTTATTTAAATCGTCTTCAACTTAGGCTATTTTGTTCTGTCACGAAAATGGCTAGTAGGACTTGATTTAAAAAAACGTTGAAGCATTTTTTTGTTTAAAATAGGAAACAAAAAAAATACAGTTTTGAAATGTAAGTCAATACAGTCCAGGCACAAATATTAAAGTGAGTGTGTAAGCTCGTCAGAGGAATAGGGGAAGTGTTATAAGTACATGGACAATAGGCCTTACAGGTTAAACTATTCATTTTTTCCCCCTCTTTTTTATTTTGTTCATTTGTGTCTAAGTGTGATAGCACTTAAGAGTACTTAGGTGCGTTAAGTTAAGATGCAACCCGCTTCGCAAATTAGCTTCGAAATTCACGAGTTGGCAACATAGTTAAACAATTTGAATTAGTCGGTGACACTTTACGCGATCTTAGCTAGCGCTCCTGGCGTCACGTGATTAAATAAAACAAGTTCAGCGGTTTTTTTTTGCAAGACAACAGTAAAACGGATTTGTTAAGGTTTGTTTGAGGCGTGCGACACGCGTGACAGTTGTTGAGATACAAGGGCTGAGGGAGGGAGGGTTTACCAAATTATCCAAATTATGAGACTCACGGAATGGAGGATAGAAAAATGTCAAACGTGTCGAGAGAAAGGAGGGGTGGGTATTTATGGCTCGAGCGGAGCATAAGGGGTGGTCCTCACATGTCAAGTGTGGTTCTCTCGCGCCAGAGAGTGCTTATGGGCTTTGAACATGTCGCGGCCAATCACGCGTCGGTCGGGACCTGGTTCGGAGCCAACGACCAATCACCAACCAGTTCTGACAAGAATTGTCTGGCAACTATTCTTCCGCGTGGATTGGGATTACAATATTATAGGTTACTACCCTTTTTTTTCTTGTTTCG
Organism: Timema californicum; assembly: GCA_902141385.1. Taxonomy (NCBI): domain Eukaryota; kingdom Metazoa; phylum Arthropoda; class Insecta; order Phasmatodea; family Timematidae; genus Timema; species Timema californicum. Next base: position 35,338 of record CABFOW010002598.1, on the reverse strand, counting down.
TGTGAGCAAGCTCATTTTCCCAGCACTTCTTCTAATATCGAAACCATTGATTCTAATCGATTGAAAAATGTAACCTGAGCATGGGAATCGATCCCGGGACCTTTGGCTTAGCTTACCAATAACAGAGTCACCGGTGGATGTGATAACAATGATAGCCGATAATCGGCCCCACGGTGTGGTGGTCAGCGCACCTGGCCATGAGTCTAGGGGTCCTGGGTTCGATACCCGGCTCGTAACTTGAGCATTTTTCCTGAAATAGGAACACCCCAGAGATCACCAGGGTTTGGTTGGTAAGGTTTAAGTTAGGTTTAAGTGCTTCCACTGTTTCCACCACACTCATACTGACTATCACCAACACCTCATCTCAACGAGACATGGAAAGAGCCTCCACGGAAAGGATGTACGATTAGTACATTCGGGCGTCCCCTCAGTAACGGTACATTAGTACTGACTAATCTTTCCACTACTGGGCTACGGGTGATGTAGCCCAGACACACAGTATTAGATTATTACTCGATGACATCCATACGTCCATAACATACTCTACCTTAAAATCTGATTGAAGAATTACCTTGATCACTTGACGATCCTTGGATAGCTCAGTGGTAGAAAATTGATGTGCTATGCAAAGATCCTGGGTTCGATTCCTGTGCCAATGTGTCATTTTTCAATCTATTCGAATATGACTCAGTCATGGATGATCTTCGTGATTGCAATAGTTCATCCCCTAACCCTATACTTAATTCAGTTGCTTTCTTCCATAGTTGTTTCTGTCTGATCTAAAAAGTTGTTTAAATATTCCCGAGGCTGAATCAAAATTTTAATATTGATACAGATTATTTTATGTTGCAAAATTGTTATATTCTGTATATACAAACAACTTTCGACACTAAATAGTAAGTGAAAATATTTTACTATTCGAGTTTACAGATTTTATCCTAAATAGATAAATTGCGTTTACATTACCCCATGTTATTAAATTACTACAAATTGTTGTCGTGTACACCCCATTCACCCTAAGCTGTAGCAAGCTTGCCATTTTTGTTTCCACTATGAGGCAGCTTATAAGATATGTCTATGGTGGAGCCCGTCAAGGTAAGACTATGGAAAAAATAAAACACAACAAGAATGGCTCACGTGATTTATCTTTAGCCAGTTATTTCAAATGGTTTCATAACAGTTTAAGCAGTTGTATTCTTGTATTTCGTTTAATATGCACATTAACCCGCCTCGGTGGCGTAGTTGGCTAACGCGCTAGTCGTGTTGAGCTCGACCGTCGAGGACGGGGAGATCAAGGTTCGAATCTCGGTCGGGTGAACTGGTGGGGTTTTTTCCTAAATGGTTTTCCACTCTTCATCCACGCGAGTGCGGGTTCACTTCCTCTAATTCAACCTTCCCAATTCCTAATCCATTAGCGTAATTAGTACTTAAAGCGTATAACCCAAACGGGTAGTAAGACGCGGTGCTAAATAAAAAATATGCACATAAGCACGGATTGAATGTGTTGTTGGTTTTGAAGTTTGATTGGGTCTTCTAAGATGATGTTGCTGTGGATTTAAAAAATATTACTTAAAATATAAAAATTTAAAAACCAGCACAAATTAGTCCAATCCACAATAGTGGCGGTGACGAAGAAATTAGGTTTTGAATCCGTGCCAGGTGTATCGGAGGGGAATCGTCCTAAACTATTTTTCTCTCCCCCTTCCACGCAAATACATGTTGCATTTATTCTCAATTATACTTTATATAATCCGCCTAAAATGTGTAGCTCCCCTTGAGGAGTCCTGATGGTTAATAAGACACGAGGTTTATTTTCCCACTTGATCTATCATTCAATTATAATAACCACGTACTATTCATTCTATAAAACATATCTATTCCAAAAAGTTAAATTTCCACAAAAACCTACAGTGAATAGTATTAAATTTAAAGGATTAATCACGAAGAAGCTTTTGAATATTTAAAATAATACATCAACATTCATAAAATATTGAAACACATTTTTTTATTCTTCCTCCCTTTCCCCCTTACCCCCCAAAAGCCCCTCGAAGTGAATAAAGCTTATCCTCCCCTATTTCATCGTATAGGGGAGCTCTTCACCCAAGCGGCAAGGACTCTAAGACAAAAGACAATTTTAAGCCACGCCCCTTCCACTTCCGGTAATTCTGCCCCAAGACAATGGTTCTTCACTTGGGATCACCCCATTTTGTGTGTGTGTGTTATACTTTACAGGATATGCACATAGTGTTTATAAACGTGATGGGAATGGAGGGGGGATATTTTGGGGGGGCCAGTAATATCACAATCCTGATTGGCTGAAGTTAGAAGCACAGGAAACTGGTCCTGGCCAATTAGAGAGCAGTTTTTGTATTTTTTATCTGCATTTAAGTTCTTCATGCAGATGTTTGAATGACACCCACTTGTTTCACAGTACCGGATAATTAGTGAAGATAAAACAAAAAAAGCTGCCTTAGATTACGGCGTGGAAGAAAGCTTTTCTGTACCCTCTCATCATCTGAATAATGGCACACCTTGATGTTATCTGGGAAGGTAAAAATCTACATTTTTTTGTAAATATATTTGATGTGGATTCACATCCAATAAAATCTCCAATACATCTTTAAACAACTTTTAGTTCACTTAGTAGGTCTACTATTTTCTCCGAACGTTTAATGAAAAGCGTGTATTTAACTTAACGATTTTTTATTCTATATATATTAAAAGAACACACAAATATAAATTAATATATTCATTTTTAGGGATTTATGAATTTCTGTGGCACTAGATCTTCTTGTAAATTATTATTGTATTTATTTGAGCAATATTCAAGCAGAGGCTATACAATATTTGAAACTTTAAAAGGATTTTCTTTAGTCTCAAATCATTGTTGATAGAACATATTTCTCGTGGAATCCATCGTATTGAGCATGTACTTTTCAGTGTTTAGGGATAATTTTTATATATATTACGTGTAGTTGGCGCACCACGTATTACTCATCCAAGATATACGTGCATATGTATATATTAAAGTAGTGGTCATAAAGTCAGAACTAAAAATGTAAGTGCACCCACTATAGTTGGCTTGGATCCAAACGTTAATTTAACTTTCAAATCCCAAATATTTAATTCAAACCCGAATCTAGGAAAAATTACGAAACTCAGAGGAAATAATAATATAATGGAGTAATAAAAAAAATAGAAATAGTAAGTAAATATTTTCTCTCTCTTATAATTCATTCATTATAACATTAATACATTTAGTTACGTGTTAAATTAATAGTCTGGGGCCTGGTTGTTGAGTTTGTACTATAACCATGTCGGTTCTAAGCCCCAAATATATATTATTAGTTCTTTAAAATAGATTTCAAATGGAAAATTGCAAAAAAAAATAAAAAAATAGGTAAAAATTTTAGTCTCGAGTTGGATATATTTTCGAATTTTTGAATATTGAATATTCTTAAGTGTTCGAGAGTTCTAGGGTCCCACCCCTTACACCCAAATTTGCAATGACTTACTAGCACCAAGGACCACACTTCTGGTGATCAATGAATTATTCGTACATCACAAAATTTCAATCCAATTAGAATTTATCTGGACTGAGATCCGAACTTGACTATCTCAGAGTAACTCGTCGGCACCTTAATCCCATCACATCTGAAAAGTTTAGGCCACTACCATGGATGCCCAAAGATAGGCCTAGTAATTGAGATATTCGTGGCATAAACTACGATATCATGTTCTAATCTCAACTTATTCTTCTAACACTGGTTGTTCGGGTAACTTTAATCGATTTATATAAAAAGAATGGGAAAGGTGAATATTTAAGGAAAGGGCCAACATTTTTGAAGAAATCGGGAAAATTAATTACTAAAACAATGTGGGTACTCACGGTTGGAATTATAACATTGCTCTTTAAGAGTGACCAGGCACAAATACAAGTAGTTATACAGCTTGATTCATACGTTCGACGAAATTTAAAGAAGAATCAGCTCGAGTTAAGCAGCAACTTTAAAGCTAGAAAGTTTTATGTGGAACCATGGGGATTTGCAACGCCAGCTTAAAACAGTTGGTTATCAATTTTATTATTCTAGTGGATTATCAGTTTTTTAGATTTTTATCACGATGGATCTGTTCTAATTATTACGATTACAATTACCATCGAAAAAAAAGAACGAGATACGCGTTTTCACTTTAAAAAGTTATTTAAAATAATTTCACAACAGCAGCTGCTGTTGTCTACTTATATATCACTTTATAGGTACATAAACATATTGAGTGGGTTGGTGTAGGTGGATGCACGCTGATTGAGTGGGTTGGTGTAGGTGGATGTGCACTGATTGAGTGGGTTGGTGTAGGTGGATGCACGCTGATTGAGTGGGTTGGTGTAGGTGGATGTGCTCTAATTGAGTCGGTTGGTGTAGGTGGATGTGCGCTGATTGAGTGGGTTGGTGTAGGTGGATGTGCGCTGATTGAGTGGGTTGGTGTAGGTGGATGTGCTCTAATTGAGTCGGTTGGTGTAGGTGGATGTGCGCTGATTTGAGTGGGTTGGTGTAGGTGGGTGTGCGCTGATTTGAGTGGGTTGGTGTAGGTGGATGCGCGCTGATTTGAGTGGGTTGGTGTAGGTGGATGTGCACTGATTTGAGTGGGTTGGTGTAGGTGGGTGTGCGCTGATTTGAGTGGGTTGGTGTAGGTGGGTGTGCGCTGATTTGAGTGGGTTGGTGTAGGTGGATGTGCACTGATTTGAGTGGGTTGGTGTAGGTGGATGTGCACTGATTTGAGTGGGTTGGTGTAGGTGGGTGTGCGCTGATTTGAGTGGGTTGGTGTAGGTGGATGTGTACTGATTGTGTCGGTTGGTGTAGGTGGATGCGTGCTGATTGAGTGGGTTGGTGTAGGTGGATGCACGCTGATTAGGTCGGCTAGTTTTGAAATCTGATTTGTTCTCCTACGTATATTTTTGGGGAGGGGCGTGGACAGGTCTGAAACTGTTTCTAATAGTACAAAGTGACCTACGCAACTCACACTGATCTATTTACGGTTGTTTTATAGCTCGTCACGTGATCACATTTTAGTTCTACTCTTGTTTTTAGGAGAAAGTGTGAATCCACAGTAATGCCTTGAACCATTAGGCCACTTCTACGAGTATTCTCTTTGAAATAATACCTTCACCACCAAGGATATTAACGACCTTTTAAACGGTCATACCCAGCCAAACTTGTCACCGGCATATGGCTAGCCTAACGCCTTATACTCCATGACGCTGCTCACCAAAGCCTCTTAGCCTCTCTTACTATTGAGATGGATTTGTTAGTAAATTAACGTTTTTTTTCAATCACAACTTTTATTTTAGGTCACGTGTTCAACCAGTAAATTGTATCAGACAGGCATAGAACAGCACCCCCTAGCTTTGTTATGTTCGGGAGTATGTTCTTTGCCTTCCCTTACAATGAAAAAAAAAAAAGAAACCTTAATTTTGTTGTCTTTTCCCCTTCACTTGTTTCATTTGATCAACTTTCCCGCCAACGGTAGGAAAAGAAACTTTCCCCTTTTCTCAAAGATAAAAAAAGAATCCTCAGGAAAAGGATGAGAGTTAAATTAGTTTTCATTTTGCTGTGAAATCAAAAGGAAATATTGTAAGTAGATTTCTTCTTTCCTTCATTATTTCGAATAAATACAACACAGCCTCTTTGTAGTTTCTTTTTTAAACTTGTTTCTTTGTATTTGTTTGATGAGATACTTTGATGACGTTGTTTGGAGTAATGGGTAGAAAATGAAGAATAATAAATTTGTTTTGTTTTTCTTTCAAATATAAACATTTCACTCACAGTAAGAACCTGTCTCACTCCACGGATATAACGTAGCTTGTGAATGACAGGAGTCGACTCGTAATGTGGAAGCCTGGAGGGAAAGTTTTACCATAGTTATAAATTTAGCAGTGCGTCTTACTAACCACTCGGGATATACGCATTTATACTGTACACTCCGTTTACCCTGAATGGTAAGCAAACTTAGCTTGCACGTTTACAATATGGCAACGCTTATGAAATAGGGCAATATCGTAGTCTCTATACAGAGGCGGCTTAGGGGCTGGGAAAGCCGGGCGGCTGCCCAGGGCGCCAGTTCAAGGGGGGCGTTACATAGAGTACCAACCTAGCCTAGCGGAACATGTGCGTGTTAGTGTAATTACGAAGGAGAACAATCGTTCACTTTTTGATATAATAACATGAATTTTACATTTTGGTATAGTTTTTTCTTTGGTGAATAAAATAAGCTATAGTTCCGTTTAAAAAAAGTTAGTTTACAATCTCCATCTTGAAAAAAAAATCGCACTATAAAACTAATTTTTTGCAAGAATCTCCTTAACCGTTCATTATATCAAAGTGTATTATTATTATTATTATTTAGCGCTGCGTCTTACTACCCGTCCGCGATACACGCTTAAGTACTTATTACGCTAAAGGGTTAGGAATTGAGAAGATCGAATTTAGAGGAAGTGAACCCACATTTGCGTGAAGGGAGAGTGGAAAATACTTTAGGAAAAATCCTCCCCAGGTCACCCGACTGAGACTCGAACCTCGAGCTTCCCGTCCTCAGCAGTCTAGCTCATCACGACTATCGCGTTAGTTAACTACGCCACCGAGGCTGGTAATATATACATGAAAGTGAGTGATGGTTATAATAAAACATAAATAGTTGAATATTGTCTTCGGAACATGTTCTTCTAGCTTTAATTATAATCCTAACCATCTTGGTGTATTTTCCTAGGGAAATGAATGGATTATGATCACCATTGGTGGAGTTTCCCTTCAGATTATTTATTTTCCTACCACGCCCAGGCTTGACGCTGCTCGGTTTGGGGATTATCTTCCTTATTTTATACTACTATCTCCCAGCCATATAGGAGGGCACCAAAAAGCAAAATATACCTAGGGCCGCCCCTGTTTATCAAGGAGAGACGGTTTCCCTTAAGAGCAGATGAGGTGTGAAATGTAAGTACTGTACATGTTACGCTAATGAGGAGGTATGAGCAAGGTAAAATTTAGAGGCAGAATACCTGCATTGTCAACCTTGGTGGTCTTACCTCAGTACCCGATGTTCGTGGGTTCAAACCCATCCGGGGTCGATGGATTTTTCTTCAAGCAATACAAATCCGTAGCACAACTTCCTTCGGCGTAGAAGTAAAGGCATCGGCCCCCTGTCGATTGTGGCATTCAGGTGCTGTAGGTGAAATTGACTGGCCCTCTCGCTCTCGCTCATAGAAATTCTCGTGTTCTGAAATTATAAGTTGGTTCAGAAAGTGCACGTTAAATATCTTAAATAAATAAATAAATCATAGTACCTGTATTTACGTGGAGGGAGAGTGGATAGCTCTTTAGGAAAAACTACCCACAGAATATCTGACTAGGTTTGAACCCTGATTCCCCAACATCGAAAGTCCAGTCTATTGTGAGAGTGACATCTTACACATACCATTTTACCACTTATGTGAGTCATATTTAAAATAAAATAAGTTTAAAAAAGTCGGTTTCCATTTAACTACCAGTAACTATTTTTTTCTAAATATGGAAAACATGTTATTTTGATACTCATATGAAACGCTCTTCAAATATAAGTTATAAACAAACTTGTCAAAGTAATTTTGAGAATTAGTGATTAGTAAGCTACCCTTAATTATAGGGCTAGTTTAAAAAAAAGAATGATCCACGAGATATTAAAATCAGGACAGACATAATTAAAAAAACACCTTTTTTGAGCCCAGATCCATCATAATCTTGAGGTATTATTTTTTTCCTGATTTCAACACTTTCTCTATATGAGATAATAAAATATTAACAAAGTTGAGAATTAGTTACAGAAAATAATTTATATTTTACAAGCAATATATTATTACGCGTTACTCGTAGCCCAGTTAGTGAAAAGACTAGCCAGTAATAATGTACCATTGCCCAGGGGATTCCCGAATGTACTAATCCTACAACCTTTATGTGGAGGCTCGATGAGATGAGGTGTTGGTGATAGTCAGTATGAGTGTGGTGGAAACAGTGGAAACACTTAAACCCAGCTTAAGTCTAACTAATCAAACCCTGGTGACCTTTGGTGTAGTTCCCCTTTCGATTAAAATACTCAAGGTACCAACCGGTAATCGAACCTGGGACCCCTAGACTCGTTGTTAGGTACACTGACCACTAAACCATGGGGAAGGTTTGTTTACAAGTGAAGAATGCAAAAATCTGCACTTGTATGGTAAGATTCCGGTTTAAAATGTTGAAGTGTTTATAATATCCTGATTAATTGAACGTGAAAAAGGGTTCGAGTATGAGAGGACAGAAACAGATAGGAACTGAGGACCTAATAATGAAATCTAGTGATTTTATAATATATAGGAAATTGTGTTATTATTTAATTTGAATTTACAATTTACAAAATCACAATGGCTTATATACTAACACAATCCAGTATAGAAGTCTGATGTAGCAACCTTCTCTGTGGCTCTCACCATTCATACTTCCTTTTAACTTAATTAAAACAAATACCCTTCACACCCCTCCTCATACCTTAACGCCCCATACTTTCTGTTTCCTTCGTTAATCCCTTCCTCTTCTCTCAATTAGAACTAATATTCACCCCTCAGCACCTCTCTTAGTTACTGTACTCTCTTTAACACTTTTACTTTCTACTTACCTCAGTTAAAACAAATACCATACAACTCTCTTCTTTCCCCTTTATCTTCACGACACCTATCACTTTTCCCTCTCCCACACTCATTCTTACACCTCTACCCTCACCATATTTATCCCTTCCCTCACTCATTCTTACACCCTTTTCCTCACTAACTCTCTCTCCCATTCCTCTCATTGTTACACCTCTCTCCTCATTATCTGTCTCTCCCCTCGATCTCTCATTGTTACACATTTCTCCTCACCATTTATCTCCCTTCCCCCACTCATTCTTATATTTTCCCTCTCCATCTCTCTCTTCTGTCTCTCACTCATTATCACACCTCTCTCCACAATCATTGGTACATTACTCTCCCCTCACTATCTCTCCCTCCACTCTCTTACTCATTACCACACCTCTCTCCACAATCATTGATACATCACTCTCCCCTCTCTATCTCTCTCCCCCCACTCTCTTACTCATTACCACACCTCTCTCCCCAATCATTGATACATCACTCTCCCCTCTCTATCCCTCTCCCTCCACTCTCTTACTCATTACCATACCTCTCTCCACAATCATTGATACATCACTCTCCCCTCTCTATCTCTCTCCCCCCATTCTTTTACTCATTACCACACCTCTCTGCCCAATCATTGATACATCACTCTCTCCTCACTATCTCTCCCTCCACTAATTTTAGCAACTTTTTCCCTACCTTCGCTCTCTCCCCTTATTCACTCATTGTTACACCTCTTTATTCACTCATTTCTACATCTATCTCGTCACCATCACTCTCTCTCCCATCCTTCATTCTATGTTCCACCTTTCTCCTCAATATGTCTCTCGCTTTCCCTCACTCATTCCAACACCTCTAGACATACTATTTCTATCACTCTTACCTCCCTAACTTATTCCCTCAATGAAAGCTAATGCCCTACACTTCTTTAACCTACTTTTAGTCCCACTCATCACCTAATTTTACCCAATTAAAACCAATATTAAGAAGGTCCTCCGACAACTTCCCACCCTCACATCATCCCCTCACGTTGTTAGTCTCCTCTTCACTCTTACTACTACTCCTTCACAGTAGATGGATGAACGACACCTCATTCTATAAAACCCAGAATCGGAAACTTCTAAAATGATGTCCACTTAGTCACACGGACTGGTCTGTGTTGTTTTCTGGAACTACTTCTCTATTGTGTCCAAGCTTATACTCGGTTTCACCTTTCACCCACAACAACCTTTTATCACGTCAATAACAATTGGAGAAATAAATCTATGAAACTTATCATCTCAAGGTAAAGAGGAAAGCTTGCTGATAGTTCTCAAATATCTTCAAATTGTGTTGCTGTGAACCTGTCAAACATTTACTGTATTGGTTGGAATAAGGTTAAATCTAGAGCTTTTTTTTTTATCAAGCCTAGTCTCATAGCTCCGCAAATATGCTTAAAAAGTCGTTGAAAATGACCCGATGTCATATTTTAACACATTTGTTTCTATTAATGTAAATACATTATAGGGTTGTTAAGAGTAAAGAGTCCTTTTGAATCTTTCGACTTTATTTTGGCAGGAACCATATTTTGAATTAACGCATCTTATACATTCAATATTGGTTTAGAGCTGAACGTCTGCACAGCAATTTCTTGCTTACTGAGGCAGCACCCTTAGCAAAGGCACCTATCCAATTTGAAAAATTAACTTAGCCAAAAGCATGGAGCTAGATAGAGCAATACATTTATAAATCATGTTTTTCTACGACGGTAGTCATGTGGACCAAAAGTTAAGATCATCTAGTCATGTATGCAGGTGACTAGGAAGTCATGTTTAGAATCCCCATCGGGTGCTTTTTCCAGAATGGCTTACAACCCTCCTTCCACAGAGGTGTGAGTACATTTCCTGTAGAACTCTTCCTTCCTAATCCGTAAAACATTGGCGTGATTAGTACAAATGCGTGTAACCTGGACAGTTGAGTGAGGCGAGATGCTAAAAGACTATTGTCGGCTGTCGCAAGAAAACAGCTGTGAACTCGAGAGCTCGGTCGGATGGATCACAACACGTTGTTGTCGCGTAGTGTCAACGTGGGTCCGCCATCTTGGTGAAATAAGAGGGTGATGTCACAAGACGTGAGGATAGAAGGGGGGCGATGGTAGTTGCACGCCCTCTCCTTATGACTTGGCGGGCTTCACCCACATTATTAGCCCTCATGTGCGAGCAGTACCACCCTCTCTGTACTCCGCATGATGGCGGACTCCTCGGAAATACACTTCTGGTCACGTGGAAATGGGAACTTTCCAAAACTTATTACTCTAGAACCTGAGAATCACAATATTTTCAAGAGAAGGAATAAAGGCTTATATTTTGTTGTATCAAAAAAAAATACTACCAATACCATAGTGCCAGTAATAATTATATTCTTTCGCGAATTCTCACTACACTTTCAGATAATATATATACATTTTTTTATATCTTGGTTTAATGTTTATGGTATATTACGTTTTGGTAACAATATTCTTTATTTGTTATAAATAGCACAATATGTAAATAAATAATAAACATGTTCCGAATACGTTTGTAGTTTGTATCTACTCGTTATTAATGTATTTAAAGAGCTTGTCGCAATTTTTAAATCAATAAAGTAGTTAAATACATTTCCGACTTTGGGAAGTAATAGTGGATCGAATAAACAACTCAAAATTTTTTCTAGGGGCTAGCTCGTTCCCGATTATTTTACGAACAAACAGCAGAAAACTAAATAAAAATACGGCTTTATCCATAAAAAGTGAAATACCGGTAACTAAAAAATAATGTCTGTCAAAAATCACCTTGATTTAAAAGTTATGCAACATAATTATAATTAAGATGATATTTTATTTGTTCTTATCTATTCCTTAATTTAAAAGGAAGCCCGTATGAAACATCCAGTGAATGAGATATGTGAACGTAATCGAGAAACCACGTTAGTAATAGGCTAAAACATTAATTTAATGTAAAAATATTAAGTTAATAAAATTTCTTCGAAAGTTTTTGCAATGCTTGTGTCCGGACAGGAGGTCATTATTTCGAACAAATTAACTAAATATTATATATAATACCTATATTTTACTTTTGTTTCACTTTTTGCTGTTTTCTCGAAAAGAAAACGAAAATGAGCTTATCTTCAAAGGCCATATTGGATTAGTTTTTCAATCCCCTGCCACTTCCCAAAGTTTGGCTATTTCATATGTGAATATTCTGCATAGATGACCATGGTCAAACTTATCGTAGGGGTGAATAATATATTCATCATTGATATACGGACTCATCTTGACATCCAACTAGTAGATAGTCTCTAGATAGTGTACTCTTTCGAAAACATGTGCTCAATATGTCGGTAATTTTTGTAGAGGTTTTCTAACCAGCACAAAAGGATTTCGAGAAGCCAAATGGGTTGTTAGAATCTTCGTCAATACTATTTTAAAACATAGTTATTAAATCCAGTACAGGTAGTCCCCGTTATACGTGGTCCCGCTTTACGCGATTTCACGTTCACACGGTTTTAAAAAATGAAAAAGGTCCTTGAAAGGTTATGTATTTGAGCTGAGTTGCGGTGATTGCTTGGAGTGTACAGTTAGTATGTAATGACGTGGCGCGCTGTTTGTCGTCTCGCTCTCCCCTCAAGGTCAGTTCTCCCATGTCCTGTCATTGTCTGGGTCTGTCTATTTTTACAACTTAATCACCTCGAGATATCAATCAATATAATAAAAATTAATTTGAATAACAAAACCACTTGTTTTAATTACTAAAATCCCTTTTAACGTATATAGTACTGTAAACCTACTTGATCAATCTCAATACATACTAAGCTGTGTGATGTTATATTTGCCGCTATCGCGCTAGGCTATAAATAGTCCCCGTTATACGTGGTTTCGCTTTACGCGGCACTTTGCCGGAACATATCTGCCGCTTATAACGGGGACTAACTGTATTATAATTACCCACTATATTATAATTGTCTTAGCTTGTTATTAATAAAAATGTTTACACAGATGGATAATTATTCAAGAAACACTTCTAAAATATCATGGCTGAGAAATATTTAAAGCATGTTATTTATAGCTTAGCTCATCACGAAAAACACTATTGATAATTTGGTGACATTAATAAGAGACCTGGGTTGTGTCAGATTAAATTAATCACAAAGTTTGGCAGCTTAGGTTTTATAACTTTATTTGTTAGTTTTAACAAAATCTAAATAAAAATTGTGTCTATTTTATTTCGAATCTTTATTGTTATAAATATAATCTTACTAACTTAATTTAACAACTGATAGTCAACAAAGTGAATAGCTTATTGTTTGGCCGAACTGCAATGGAACGACGGAAAAACTAATTAGTATTGGTTCTTTCTTATAAATATCCTGCACGATTTTGAAACACATTAATCAGAAATATACTTAATCATAAATTCTAAATATCCAAATACATTTTTCATGGTCTAATGTAAATATTTCTTGCTTGCATCAAAATATTCATGTATCTATGTTGGAAAATTGTCATTTTCTTTGATGTTGAAAAATATTAATTCTTTTTCTACAAACAAGAGCGTATATCAATAGTTCATACGTTATTTGACAGATAGCGGTTGAAGGCCATTTGTTGTGTAATCCGTGGCTCTAAATGTTCTTGAGGTCTCCTAAGCTTGTTCCCAGAGTGTACAAATTAGAGCACACTTGTAAGTGTTCGGCCCGCATTGCTCCTTGCTACGCCCTATTTGCAGCCACCTGCCAAAAATACACACATGCTGCTACCACCTCCCTCCCTTCCACAGTTAGGAAAATGGCTGAATTCTTTTTTACAACTATTCTCAGGACTTTTGGATACGACTACTTATTCTATGAAAACATATAACTTAATAATTAAGGTTAATAGGATAATCAATTGTCTATCAAAATGAGAACTAACGTGTCCTGAGAAGTTGTCAACTGGTCTTCTCATGAGACTATGATGTTAAAAAAAAAAGCTTAACACCTCATTAACATATATTAATTATTAAATACTTGTATTGTTCCAAAATTCAGTTTATAAATAACTTAACGGATGTAAATAGTCCCTACATTGTTCTCCCTTCCTTGGACCAGTATCACAACTATTTCCTAGACAAATTATTACTTGTTTACTTGGAAAGCACGAAGGAAATAAAAATAAAATCTGACTTATGTCCTAAGAGGAAAGGATATAAACAATGATTGATTGGTATCTATTTAAATAGAGACAATATATATATATTAGATTGCTTTCCGCACAGTAATTTATATTTATTTTAAAATATTTAGCTTTGTTTGTTTTTATGTTTTTGTTCCCGCTTGACTATGGAATTGGCAACTTTAATACGTACAACCAACCCTTTTTTTAAATTTAATTTTGCTTAAATAATTAAAGTCTTAAACTTTAAGTTTTAAACTTTAATCACCCTTGGCCAGAAAGTTGGCCAAGAGGCAAATACAAACAATAAACTAGAGGTGTCCTGGTAGAAGCTTATGTCTGCACAAAGTTTAGTCCGACCCTAGAACAAGCTCATGTATGAAGACGCGACCACATACACATATACACACTATATACACTTTAGTAGTAAACACCAGTATGACAATGTTTGGGTTCTTAGTGAATAATTAAATTTTGTTTGTTGCTATAAACTAAATGTACACAATCTACTTTACTCAAAAGAACGATTATTGAAAGATAGTGTTTCTCTAATGTTGTTTGTGTCTGACATTTAACTTACACATTGTGTCTATCCATATTTGTTGCATCGTGTGATCAAAAATAGCGTCACTCTCCCTCCCTACCACCTTAAACTTCCACGTTAGAGAAAGTAAAATTGAGAACGTAGAAAAATCTAGTCGTTCCTTTGCGATGATATTAACTCAAGCTTGCTTCGGGTGATGGTCATCTTGCTTCGCAAAAAATCCCTCCCAAGTCAGCCCTGTTCTATTTTGTACGTGTAAGGCTAGGCGCACCACAAAGACGCGAAAAGGTTTTTAATATTTTTTTCCGTTTTTTCCCAATATTTCTAATAAAAACTGCCACATTCTCATTAATCAAAAAGTAAAAAAGCTTTAAAGTATGTTTAAGGTCTTCTATACTAAAAACCATAAACCTTTGTCTGATAATCAAACATTGTCTTGCGTGTATGCTTGTTGAACCTCTCTGTACAGTGTTCTTATAGAGCATCGTTTGATAAATGTCGTTGTAAAGTGTGTTTGTGATAGTTTGTGCTACTATTATTAAGCTTCAGCGTAATTCAAAAGGAGTGTGCTATATTATCACCAAGTCCGCTCTCCTGATATGCGTCAGTAAAGTGAGTCCAACAGCTGCGGAAATTCAAGTTGAAAACCAAATAAAAGTGTATATTTTATGAAATAGAAGATTTACATGTATACCTAATTTGCCATCGATTTAACTTTATCTTCAAGTCAAAAGACATAAGAGAAATTTGCCTTGTTCAGTGTGTAAGAAGTATATTTGTATGGAAACACTCAACAGGCCGCAAATTGCAATAAATCAATACAGAATATTTTTGTATTGGTTTATAATATTATAAGAATAGAGCCCTTCGAAAGTTCATTTCAAATTTATTAGCAGAAATAGGATTTTAATTTTTACAATATAGTTCTAGACCAAAAAAAATGTAACAAATATGGCAGCACTTTTGGTTTTGCCAAATATTTATAAACTAGGAAAGTAAAAGTCAAGAATTTATTTCTATCCACAACCAAATATTTCATTTGACATCGCGTCAAAATACCCATTAATGTTGCACGCATATGTAGCTTATTAATTACGTTAATATTCTTATGGATGAGTAAGGTTATATTTATGGGATGTGTACCCGTATTTGCGTAAAGGTAAAGTAACATTTTTTAAACCCCCTTCTTAGTACATCCGACCGAGCCTCGAGCCTCGATCTCTCCGTCCTGAGAAGTCTATTCTAGTACGAGAGTGACATCTTAGAGCATGCCGTCACATAGTAGGAACTAATAAAGTTATCCTGGATATTTTCTTCAGTCGATATTGTATTGATAGGATGAATTCAAGAACATCTTCCATGCACAATCACTCTAGCACGCTATATCCATTGTCATAACAGGACAGCAGCTAATTATTCTGATAACATTCTAGAAGTTAGGGTGTGTGTTTGTGCTTTATTGCAAAAGACCCACGTGGCTCTTTAATTGAGAAAAAAACCTTAGATTTGGCAAAAAAAATCTCAAAAAATAATTAAAATAATTTTGGTCAAATGTTTCCTCTCGAAACAAAACTTTTCGATATATATATATATATTCAAAACAGTTTCGCTTCTTTGGTGTGCGCCCGGCCTAAGAAGGTGAGCACGTGGTTTTAACAAGGTCATCATAATCCGTGGGCCCAACTCATTTTCCGGGTCCCCCGTCTGGAAAACTAGAAGATACCCCAATGTGGTCCGCTCTGTTTATCTTGCTGCCTTCTCTTAAACCTTCTATCTTTTCCCTGTCCTGTACTTTGGTGGTTGTCTCACATGGTATTTTTAAAATTTTACTTTTACAGTTCTTTCGTTATATGTTTAAAGTTTTGTAAAATAATAATAAATCCATAAATGGTATTATTTTTCAGCAATACACATCTTTCCTGTATTAGAGTTTTTCCTTCAATAAATAATAATCTTATAAGTAAGGATTTAGGTTTTATGACCTTTACTTTAATTTACATTTAACCAATAAAGTGTTTTTTAGGCTATCGGTTTATATAAATATTCTTGATAAATTGACATATATATTTATTTGAAAACTGCGTGCTCACAGGGTCCAGATTTCAAAACGCATTTTTTTATCATACTTATTTGCTTACTTTCAGCATAAGAGTTGTTTACGAACTAATTTAATGGATAATGATATGGAAAAATAGCTTAGAGGAGGTGGATTCTCATCAGCATGGAAGTAAAATGGAAATACTACTTTTAAAATCAATATTTATGGTTACTTTTATTTTATTATCTTTGAAATTGTTTCATATAAATTTATAGGGTAGGTAAAGTTTTAAACCTTCCAGCTATGACCTATAGGATAATTTAAAAGATTAGTAAACTTAGACTAGTTATAAGTTAGGAAGAAATTTATAGAAAATAAAAATAATTTTTGCAATCACTGTTGATGTTATATTACTATTTTGTCAATATTATTTTATAGGCACTGATATAATCGATTAAAGGTGGCAGTTGCAGGTTATATAACTTGAAGTATTAATTCATGAAAACAATCTAATTCAATTTTAATACTGTCTAATTGTCTTCTTCAGGTTTTAGTCTCTTCTTTTTGTATTAATACATTTTTGAAATCTCTTTCATTTCTTATTGTTATTATATTTTAGCCCTAATTTTTGAAATCTCTTTAATTTCTTCTTGTTATTGTTTTCCAGAACCAAGCAAGGTTAAATGGGTAATTTAAAAACAGATTGCGTTCACTTTGTTACGTTTAGATCTTGTAATTAATATTAGTAACGTTTCCATAAATATTTTCAGCGAGTATTGTGTTTGTCCTCCTCCTGTGTTATTTAATTAAAACGTTTAATCCCAATCTTATTGATAACTGAATCGAGAAGGATGAGATTTAAAAGGTAACTTAGACATAATGCACCTAAATTAACGTGAAAAGAGTATGAGAGAACAATAAGGACAAATCACATAGGGTATGAGAGAACAATAGGAACAAATTCCATAAGGTATGAGAGAACAATCAGGACAAATCACATAGGGTATGAGAGAACAATAAAGACAAACCACATAGGGTATGAGAGAACAATAGGGACAAATCACATAGGGTATGAGATGAACAATAAGGACAAACCACATAGGGTATGAGAGAACAATAGGGACAAACCACATAGGGTATGAGAGAACAATAGGGACAAATCACATAGGAAAACCAACCCTAGCATACTTGGCCTTCATTCAAATTCAACATTCCAATCACCAGCCATCCAGAATATAGCGGATCTGATGTCTAAGACAATGTGGCTATTTTTGCCAATGTACTCGTATCGCTTCATTCTATGTGTACTTTTATTAATTTTTAGTGTTTTACCATGGACCATTTTCTTTATAACACATCTTAATTCTTGTATTTTTTTTCTTGTATCATAATGCTAGTCATTCTTGTGCCCTCCTAGCTCCATATTATTGGTATATGAACTTCCTTTAATTCATTACTATATACCTATTTATTATCTAATTTCTACATGCTCTACTTTATTCATTCAAGTATTTTTGCTGTGTTTTTATCTTTGTTATTATTGGGTCTCTTCATTCACCGTCTTTTTCATTTTTAAATATCCTTAGAGTTATAATCTTCTTCATTAATTAATTTCTTCTTTCCCTACTGTTCATATTTATGATTGGATTATATTTTTCTTGTATCAAGTCATACGCCTCTTATCTACCATAGCATGATCTAGTCCACTATTATGTTTATTCAAGCATTAGATCCTTCATATTCACGCCGATGAACACTTGGATAAAAGTATCAGTCTTTTAAAATGTGTTTCAATGGTGATCCCAGATGGCTATGCTAAGGTTTTTATCTTAACGGTTTCCCATTCTCCTTCAAATCAGATGCGGGTATTCTTTATATAAATTATATTTCCCTCATTCCTACCCTGTTATTGTAAATATAAGGATGGCCTGGAATAGCAGTAAAAATGATACAAAATATCCTTAAATATATTTCTTTAAAATTAGTATTCTTTCTAATTTTTCTCCATTCTTCAACTTCATTTATATTTTTATTCAAGAACAATTTCCTTTTGTATTTGTGTTTCTTAAATCATAATTTACACTTTTTTTTATAATTCTTTAAGCATAATCTTCTTCATTCCTGATTTTCTTCTTGTTTTTTTTATATTTATATGCTTGTGTTCCTCAAACCTCATATCATTGATTTATATCTACAAGCATAAGATTCTTAGTTCCTGAGTTTCTCTTTGTATCTTTATCTTAATTGTTGTGTTCCTCCAAACCTTATCTTATTGATTCCTCTTGTTCTCCTAACATATTTTTTTTAAATTCTTGCATTTCTCTTTGTATAATCATATTTATTCTTGGGTTTCTACAAACTTTATCTCATTCATTCTTTTGTTTCTTGTTGCATAATCTCCTTTATTCTTGTGTTTCAACCTTCCCCTCTCTACCTAATCCCCTATTCCCCAACCCATCAGTGTATAATAGACCAATGAGGCCCTAAGTAGCGCACTCGAAAGAAGCAAGGGCTCTTGAGTCCAGACTTCTGTTCTACTTGCTCTGGAGTGGTCCTTGGCCATATGGGAAAGGGGGGGAAGGGCTTAGCATTTCCATCCTGCTGGGGAAAGTAGGGAGAAAGAGAGGGGATACATTGTGAAATGCTCGGTCTTCTGGCGCTAGCGTGTAGGGTCCTTCTGTGGGAAATCTTGGAAAGAAAGGACAAGAACAATGCGACAGCGTATTTCTTCTCTTCTGTGGACTCACTTGTAAACAATGGCAATGTTACAATTCATCATCAAGCTTTTTAAGAAGATTTTAAATCCTTATGTCTTATGTTAGGGCTATGCTGGTGGATAACAAAAAGTTAAATCCACCTCAAAAAATAATATTTTCATTCTTAACGAGAATTTTACAAATATTTGACTATCATATTCCTTTTAAACAGAATATAGCAACTATTTAGTATATTACTATCAAATTAAGGACGTTGCATACATGTGACGTCACTTCAAGTCAAGATAAAACCTCCCATGTTAGTGAAATAACGTTTTATTAGGTGATTATTAAAGAAATAACGTTGAAACAAGGAGTACAAATTCTTAAATAACTCTAAAAATAATCTTACAATATCACAAATTTCTTTATTTTTATCTGAAGTAGTTTTTGTTGTAAGCAAATTTTTTATAAATCATTTACAACTTAGGCTATTTATTTTAGTCATGAAAATGACCTGTAGGAGCTTTCCTGTCAGGATGTGGATTTTAAAAAATCCATGGAATCATATGTCTATCTGAAATAGGAAACCAGGAAAATGAATGTTTAAAAGCAAGATTATGTTTTCGATGCGCAAATAATAGAATGAGTGTAGAAACTCGTTGGAAGAAGAGGAGAAGTATTATCATTAGATAAAAAAGAGGCCTTGCAGGGGTGAAATGCTCATTTTATTCCCTATATTTCTATTTCATACATTGGTGTCTAAATGTGATAGTGCATAGATATCTTAGGCGCGTCAAGTTAATACGCAACCAGCTTCCCAAAATAGTTTCGAAATCCACAAGTAAAATTGTGACACCCACATCAGTGATTATAAAGTCTAAGGCATTACGCTCGCAATAGATTGTGTAGTCCAGGGGTAGGAAATAGGTCAATCCCACAACAATTTTCAGTCAATCGTGTAAGAAAACTACATCATCACGAAAAGACAGACTTACCTTGCACTATTCCACTATGTTACAGCTTATAAGATAGATCCATAGTGTAATAATTCAAGGTTAAGACTGCTACCTCTCAGGATAAACGAAGTGTACTTTATTTATTTTATGTAGCCCTATTTTCTCTAAAGAATGGGACATAAGTATTGGATGAAATATTGAGTTTAAGGAATAAATACAAGATGTATATAAAACAAAATTAAAAGTGGAGGGGAGAAACTAACGTTGATCATGAGACCATTGATAAAGGAAAAACTCTATCGGGGCCCGAAAAACGTTGCTGACCCCTGGTGTAGCCTGATTAGGTGTGCTGAGGTCTGATTTTCCGAAATGGCTTTCTAAGCTCCCTCGCTGCAAATACGGGTATATTTACTGTAAAATTATACCCTTTCGTCCCTATCACATTAGTGCAAATATGCTGATATCTTGGATGGGTATTAATAATCGGAGCATGCACACAAGATTTAGACAAATAATTATTTACATCGTGTCTTATTAACCATCCAGAATCTACTAATTGGAATCACGCTAATAGGGTAGGGATGAAATGTAGAGGAAATGTACACGCTTTTGTTTAGAGGGATGTTATAAAACCATTTATTAAAAACCAGCCTCAACAAACTCAGCTGGTATTCATACCTCAACCTTAATATAAATGACCAACCAGTCCAGTTTAGTTCACTCGCCCACCGCTGCTGGGTAGAAGGATTATAAGTTATTAATTTATTCTTACGCCTTTATACGTTCATGTGTCTCTTCATCTGTTTGGCCGTTATCCATCATTAAATCAGTTCAAAATATAACTATTCATAAGAATGAGTTCCAAAACAATATCGATGGAGTCATCCCCCACAGATTGCCCTCACAGACACTCGGCGCGGCTTGAAACTTAACTGTGCTCAAAACTCCTATCAATAGCGAATGGAGGGAATAAAAATCTTTTGATCTCCATTATTGTTTGAGTGAACCGCCGAAACTTGGTCAGAATAATATGGACTGCCGACCACTTGAAGCGCTGTTATCACAGATGGTAGTCAAGAGCCTCTTAGTTTTAATATACTCCCTCCAGTGCGGTACCGCCCTACCCCCTCTCTCTCACTGAAGAGCCCTTAAATATATTTCGAGTGCTTCCTTTTTTTTTAGTTAGACATACGAAATGGGGTCTAGAAAAGAATAATTTAAATATTTTCAAATCCTCTTTTTTTTAAGGTGTTTTAGATTTTTTTTATGACATTTGAATTAATGCATGACCACGTTTCTGAATGAGACAAGAACAAAATGTTTTGTGATTCCTTTTTTTTATCAGAACTTGTGAAGGGTACATATACAAACATTTGAAATTGAATAATAATCGTGTTTCGGTTGTGAAAACGATGAGAATAGTTGAAGTATCGGAGTCCTACGGCTATATTAATTATATTTATCTTCGAAGTTTTAAAATAGAATATGTTTATTTGACTAGCAAACTAACATAACCTAGGACAACATACAATAGATACTCAACCCTAGCGGCAACATTACAATATATATAGTCCAATTTTCTTACCGTACAGTTGGAACATATATATATATATATGCCTCAAGTCATGTAATATGCATCTGTAACGTTTGGTTACTTTTTATCGGATGTCTGTACCCTTTAGTTACATTAATTACTTTCCTTTGTCGCTCCTACCGTTGTTGAAAATAACCCAGCTAGTATGTACTCCGTATTAATTAAATTAAGATTTTAAAAAAATGCATTAATCGTTCATTGAAATCAATCTGATACATGAATTAAAACTAGGGATGAGAGTTAAAGAATGTTATGTATGGATGATAGTCGAAGGGGGCGTTTTAAAAGAGATACGGTTCTAGGAGATTTAACTATGCATTGCTGAGACGTTATAGTTTTTTTTAATCGTATGGCATTACCTACCTGGAAGAACATGACGTCCAGTTCGGTAGCCTCATGTGTAGACTATTAGCCGCCCTGGTGGCACATAGCGTTGTCCAGGGTACACCATGGGAGGTTGTCTATTTGTCGTAACCTCTTGCCTTTGGCATAATTCCCCTAAGAGAGAAATTACCCAATGTACCAGCTGAGAATCAAACCCGTGACCCATAGGTTCGTAGTCAGGTGCACTGAACACTACACCACGGGGCTGGATTCCATTATAGTGAGAGGGGGGAGCGCCCCGCTCTTAATATATTGAAAAAGGAACATTCCAATTCTAGGTGATTTGAAATGTAGCCCACAGAACACTTAATTTAAATTTATTAAGTTGACAGTACCAGTAAATGTACACGTATAAGCACTTACGAAATAAGTTTTAACTGTAGCCAATTATTTGACGACATAACTAAAATAGTGAATGTACCGTCTTTTAAACCGTACAGAACAACACAGAATTTGAGTGAAGGATTCAATTTAAGATAATATATATTATTTATTTATGTAGTTTTATTAATAATTTAAAATAAATATGAAATATTTTGTCCAAAAATTAAATTCTAATGGCAGGTCCAACTTATTCACACGTCATGAGAAATTTTATGACAGAGGTTTTGATGTAATTTGTGAAATTATAGCTATTAACAGAACAAGAGTGGTTGCTGTACATAGAATCTATCAGGAGACTGGCGGACATGTCTCAGGTAGAGAATAGTAAACAAAGTGAGCCTATTGCAGACATTTATAAATGAGCAAACATCTTGACTATTTGACACGTATCAGTACCTGGTATCTGATTTTTTAAATGCACCACGTCTTAATACCATTCCAAGCTATCCGTATTTCATATTAATGGGGATGATGAAGGTATAAATTTGATCAAATAAAATGTAATTTGAGTATAAATAGCAAAATGAACCACTTATGAAAAAAAATAAAGCAATATATCGAGCCTGAGATACGTACCGGTTAAATTTAACCAAGGATATTGACGTCTTGCTCTGCATGGCCCCTGATACGGATCAGTAAGCATCTGTATTCATATCAGTAAAATAAACATGTTGGTAGGATGGGCTTGCATCAAATCTCCCGATTTGATTTATGTCCGAAAATGTTCCGTCACAAGAATCCTGTGACCGTCCAGGCTTTCCATGTAAACTCTGCTTTTTATAGGAAGCCCATTTTTGACCACAAATATTGATTGAAATTCACTAAAATTGGGCCTTTTATAAATATATCTTGTTTGATTTATTTATTACTCGAATTGAAGTACTCAGCGTTAACCAGGAGAAATATTGTAGAGTAAAAAGGTTAAAATGGTGTAAAAATAGCAAAGATTTCTAAATAAAAAAGTAAATCTTATCTATGTTTTTTTGAAAGAGGAGTAAAGAGAGGAGTAAAAAGGATAAGTTGAATGGGTAGAAAGTGTAAAGAGGATTAAACAGGTACAAAGTGGAAAAAAGGTAAAGAAGGTATTATTTTAGGATAAAACAAATAACAGGCGCAAAAGGGCCGTAAGAGTTGTAATTACATCAAACATATTTTAGCATTTTTTATTGCCTTTACTTCATCTGCCCTTCTACCACTTTGAGCCTTTTCCCCCATTTGTTCTCTTAACCCCATTAACATTTTTAATATTTTTTATCCTTTATTGACGGTTTTGCCAATTTTTCTGCTTTTTACTTTTATACCATTTTTAGTTATTTGACCTTTATACCCATTTTAATTTTACTAAATTTACTTGTTTCCCTTTTTAAGATTATTAACCTTTTTGCCCTTTTGATTATTTTAGTTCTTTTGCGCCCTTTTTGACATTATTCCCATTTTGGTACTTCTAGACATATTTGAAATTTTTGCCTTTTTAGTCTTATTATCCTTTTTAATCAGAGTTACTTTTACCCTTTTTACCCTTTCGACACCTTTTTACATTAATTATCTGGCTTAGACCAGGATAAGTATTTAAGAATAAAATGATGTAATAAGTTAAATAAGGGTATCAAGGATAAAAAGAGTAAATAGTAAATATTATAAATTTTTTAAAACAAAGGCTAAAAAAAGGGTTAAGTAAAGAGGTTAGAAATGGTAAAATATATTAAAAGGATTAAAAGGTAACGAAGGTAAAAAAGGATGGAGAGGATAAAAAGGCTAGAGAGAGTAAAGAGGGTAAATGGTAAAAAAAAAGGTTTAAAGGGTAAAAATGGTAAAAGGAGTAAAAAGAGTAGATAGGATGAAGATTAAATATTATCGAAATCTTAAAATTTCACAATCCAAGTGCAAATGTTCATGCTCAGGGGTTGCTAATTTTTAAATGTCAGACCTCTACGTGATGTAAATACTGCACAAAGGTCAACACAGCACAACAGAGATAAATACATTTCATTTAAAGAGTTACCAAAAGCTTCCAAAAATACTTTCTCAGGAATAACTATATGATCTCTCATTACACCACTAATTAAACAAACTAATAATGTAAATATAATTAATTTTTTAGGCCATTATTTCGACATGAGTTTCCAGTTTTCAAACAAAGAGCTTCCTATGAAAATCTGACTGTAGTAACACTCATGGGATAGGGATGTGGAAAGTGCAATTTTAGAATATGTTTGTCAATATTTGCGTGGATAGAAAGTGACAAACCATTTAGGAAGAAATATCTCAGAACATTAGCCCGGGATTTGAACTCAGGCCTTCATGTCACCGATAAACCAATAAAGTATTTCCCCCTCCGTGCGTACCGGTGCAGGTATTGTGAAAACAACTTGGAGAGTTCTCGTCTTAGTTTTCGCCACTCCTTTGTTCGTGATAGATGATGAACTCACTGTTTTCACCACATTTTGAGATATTGGACAAAGTACGAAAAAATAGTCCCGTGTATACAGCGTATTACCCACAGGATGAGAAAAGCCCTTGCTTGTCTGTGAAACCATTAATATATCCCCAAGTTGTTTTTATCCCTCAACTTGACCTTCCAAGTTTCTCACCATAAAAAGTAGTTTCTTTTCCTCCCTCCCTTCCCCTCTATAAAGTGCGGACGGCACTATGGGTGTGTAACCACAGGGCGGAGGTTTTTTTTTCAGGCGATAATTACGAACTTCTCGGAGGAGATTACGACCTCTGTTGGTCAGTCTCTTTGTCACAGTCATCATCATTAAGACAAAGGTAATCACCGACCGCTTCTTGCTATCATCATACGGACATCTGCCAAGGTGACATGTTGACAGCAGTTTTCCCACCGCCAGTTTGGTGGATCAGCCTCGCACGTGGTCAAGAGTGCCCACCATCCCTGAATTCAGTGCTCTTGTCTTCGTAAGGGTTGTGGACGTTGGTTTGGATCCTTTGAAATTGAACATAAGACCTGAAACAATTTCTCACGGTGAGCTCCATATTTGTTATATAAGTGGTCTTACGTTGAACGTACATGATCTACCCTCAGATCTTGTAAACTAATCTAAATAACTCCTAATAACTTTTCATTCATGTAAAGACTGTTACTGTAATGGGGGCGATATGGCTTAAGGTGTCAAGCTCACCAGACTGGATTGCCACTAATGAGAGAATCAAGGTTTGAAACTCATCAGGGTGCATTGGAAGTATTTTTCCATTAGTGAGCTATCACTTTGGATTTCACATTTTATCTTCACGCTAGTTCGAGTTAGATTAATTCTTTAAACTAAACCATCGAATTTTGAACGTAAAAAATTAATTTGAAAACAAATTGGTGTATAAAAGTAACGTAGTTGTTTTTGTCATGCATCTTACTACCCACCAGAGCTAGCTGCAATTAATTACACTAATTAGGTGGTGAGGAAGATGATAGAACTGAGAGGAAGTTTATCCATAGAGAGAGATACAGTGAGAGGTCATTTAGGTAAAAGGCTCTGGTGGAGAATCGAACCCAAACCTCCTCATTATTGGTAGCCCATACTTCGCAATATTGACATATCTGTCCGTGTGACCCGTGAGTTTGTGAATAGTTGAAAGATTAGAGAACAACTGAAATTTTCATATGTACTTTTTTAGGGAAATATCAACCTTGTAAATGTTTACATTACGCCTTTTAATCCTATATACTTGTACATGGTAGAAATTTAACAAAGTGTGACATTCTTTAGGAAAGAGGCCCCAGCACCCAAACCCGCCTCATTAAGCGCAGAGGTACTTTGTTATTTATTCCTCCTGACAATTTTTTCACAGTTTCCTAAGTCCTTACTTGATAACTTTGTTGGGTAAGGCCACGGCTCGTTAGGTAAGGTGAATAATTGGGCTCCAGGATTATGTTTATGAGTAGCTCGTCTTCATTTGGACGTATCAAGAACAAACGAGCTAACCGTGATGATGTTGATACAGATCTTGTTTCTAAAAAAAACGTTACGTTTCTTTTGTCATGATTACGCTTCTTTAGTTGCCTTAATTTAGTCCAGATCAACGTTAAGGTAGGAATGCCGGCACAATGAGTCATGTAAGTATTTTAAGTTCTCTAAGCATTCTTACACATATTAAGTAAATGATTTACGTGGTTAATTCGCTTCGAAGGTTTTTACACTAGTTGATAAATGGCAAAAGTCAAATGGTGCGATGTATTGTTAATACATTTGTTGGTTTCAAACGATTATTAAACCTAAATAGATTATTCAAGAAATAAATAAATTGGCAATAACACTATCGGCTGAACTTCAACTCACTAGGGAATGCCATATTATGTTTAAAGTGGTTCTTAATAGATGGCATTGCTAGCTATTACCGCAACCACTCAAATAATAATTCACGTAATTTGAACCATTAAAAGTCAAGTACCTACAGTGTATGAAAACATTAACCCAGAAGATGGTTGAGGGGTTGATGGTTCAATTTGAAGCACCTGTTTAGTACGAATAGCTTTTATTTTAGAGACTTTGATCCCAGGGAATAGAGAATTCTTAAAATAATTAACTATTTGACATCTAGTTATCTCGACCTATATATCCATTAGTAAGATTTACCAGCAATAAAACTACTTATCAAATACTTTACCAAACTTCAGCCCACCAGGGCACCAGACACTATCATTATAAGTTTAATTTATATGTTCTATGTCGTGTTAGTTTTCGAGAGCCCTTCGGAGCTGGTGTTCACAGTAAATCTATGCGCTTCCTGTCTTGTTCATACAATATTGATGTTTAATAACAATAATAAAATCCTTACAAACAAACAAACTTTAACAAACTCTTAATTTTTTTCACACACATTATTTTACTTTCGAGAACCCCAAGGAGTTCGTGTGAGTTATGTATTTCCTTTATGTTTACGGCAATGGTCTAATTCTATGTATTGTGTAATCCATTAATAAAACTTATTGTTGACAGAAAGAAATACTTTAACCATCAAACTAAAGGAAACCGGGCCATGGCTTGGTTTGAAAACTGCTCCTCTGAATGCAGGTGCATGTTTTAGGCCTATTTATATTCAGATATTGTAATTTCTCTATCTTGGTAAATGTGATATTATAATTTAAATTAATAAGTAAGTAATGTTCTGAAATTACATTCTATTTAAAAATAACGCTTTGAACACATACAATGATTATTAAAAGCCCGTATATGTTGAAAGATGTTATCTGGACAATGATATGCTGGAACCTTTGGATTAGCGCACCAATGTCCTATCGTTGAAAAATACAAATACGTTTCAAGCAATGAAAACTTAACTTTATAGTAAAATAATATTTATAATTAATTTGAGAGTAGTTAATAAACACGCCTACGAAAAAAACCTATCTTGTTTTGTGGCACATGGCTTGTTAATTAATTTATAGTCACAATTAGAGAAGCAGTAAATTTAAGGTTTCCTAAACATCAATTTGGTGGGTATTGTACCGACACAAAGACAGGGAAGGGGGTTCAACCACTCTTGTAACAAATAAATGACCTATTCTTGGGCTACGAAACAGTTTCTCCGACGCTAATAAATCACCCTGGCTCACATGACTTTAAAGAGATGACACGCTTCAACCGGAAGATAAAAACGCATAATAAAACCATTAAAAACCGTTGAAGCCAAAATGATGACATTGATTAAACGATCCTTCACTGTAAATGAATCATGAACAACCTTTCATTGATCAATTCAAACGATAACTTAAAAAAAAAATAGATTTGCCTTTTTTACCCCTCTCTTTCTAGTCCAGGAAATTGTTTCTCTTTCTTCGGGTGTGAGAAATTTCAGCTGACGTTGTGTGTCATGGTTGATAATAGAAGGCACGGCCGTTATATCGTACGATGGTATCGTTAAAATACTGAGGGGGTGCTGTACAAAGTAAGGGTTGAAATAAGTATCCCTAGTAAATAAGACCTTATATAAGGCTGCATTTTGATCGAGACATCCAAGATATATCCGTGCCTATTACTTCTCAGATTTAAGCAAATTTGTTGAGACGACCACATATTTAGACCTCTTAAGCTCATACATTATTGTATTTTTAAGAGGTTCGTTGGATTTAACTGTTAACTTTTGTGTTCCCATATTTTTTATTGATATTTTAAATATGGATTTAACGCCTTTTTCTACGTTAAGGTACATGTGACTCAACAAGGGATGAAAACTAAGAGAGGAGATATCATTATAATGTTTTAATCACCTGTTTAATGGATTCATCAATTTTGATCGCGTGATATTCGTGTTTAGTCCATTTTAGAAACTTACCTTTGTCGGAAAAGTGTTAGAGCGCGCGTGCTTGTGTGCTGCTTGCAACCAATTTGCTGCAAACAGGATGATGCAAAAACTAGATATGGCACGCTTTGGTTGAAATAGTTTACCTTACCCAGTGGATTTTAATGCGCGTTTCTTTTTTTTTATGTCCAAAATAAATCAACCCAAAATGAGGTCTAGCTTTGATAAAAACAGTGTTGCGAGTTAAGCAGGTGTGACACATTTGCAATGTTATTTAGTTAATTTTTTTGGGGTGAAAATAGAGAAGAAGACTATTAATATGTTATTTAATATACTAAAATATCATTCTTAGCCATAAACGAGAGATTATTCTCTCCCTAACTAAAATTAAACGCAAATTTGTTAGCGTCATACCTTTCGTCCGACCAGGTGTTCATGTGATATATTTTAGCTTCTCTGATTGTAAACTGTAAAATATCGCGTTAACATTAAAATGTTTGTTATTAAATCGATTTTAGATGATTTAAAGGAATGAAGAGAGTTCTGGGAACTGAAGGGGGAGGCAGAGGACAGGGTGCATTGGCGGTCTAAGTTCGATGACAAAAGGAATGGACTTGTAGTAAGATAGTACACCTATTAAATATAATAATAATCGATATAGATACCGTCCAAAGAAATGGGCTACAATCCACATAAAATTAACGCTATTTCCAACTCACCGAAAAATTCATTAAGATTTGAAAAACAATTTTATTTGATTTTACCTTTATCACAAGGATAGCTAAATCTAACTATATTAGTATTTAAGACCATTTGCAATAATCCATTTTATAAAGATTTCTTAGCTAAATATATTTAATAATAGGATGTTTATATGACAAATGTCTCTAGCATATGATCTTGAATCTTTCCGAGTTATCGAAGTTTCAATATTGGTTCCATATATCCCCACTAGAAAACACTACCACACTCAGCGATTAATATAACTGACTCTTACTTAAAATCACCTGTTAGGGAAAGAAAAGTTGGAACGGAATTATTATAGAATGATTGAAATTGTGATTTTTATCTAATAGATGTCAGAAATATATTCACATAATGAAGAAAAACACCATTGACTTGGTAAAGAAATATTTACCATTCAGTAAAAACCATTATATCAAATCTTTGCTTGTCATCTTGTTGAAACACTCAACAGCATTGCACGGGATGAAAGATAGGTTAGCCTGTGATTAGCTTAACCAATCGTGATCGATTTTTACAAGAGACATTAAATACCTGATCGCTTCATAGATTTTTGTATTTTCCAAGTTTTCCGCTCTTTCCCGTGATGCATGTCTGTGAAGTGAGTTTGAGGATAGCCCTTAACTCTGGCCCTACTTACACAGCCCTCTAACTAAGCCATGTCTCGTCATTAACTCTTTTCTCTATGGTTCTCGCCATTAAAGGAAGGCGGTTGGTAGAGTGTTTTCTCTCTGCCCTCTTTCTTTTGTCTTGTATCAAAGAGAATGAAATGTTAACGCAATCCCTTTAGATAGAAGACCTGTTCCAAAATTGCATTCTCTTTGATGCAAAACAAATGAAGGGGGGTTTGTTAGGACAAAATCTTACCAGTGTCTTCTTTACTGCACAAACTTTCTTTTATATATATACACTCTTGTTAATTCTCACGGAGGTAGGACTTGCGAGTAGGACAGATCAGTATGTACCCGTGGTTCAGGGATGGGATGGGACGCGAGAGAAGGCCAATGTTTTTGCAGTTTTTATGGCAAAACATTTTTGTGTTGCTAAAATAAAGTAAATAGGGTTCCAGTACAGACATTTTGTTTCATTCTCTTCACATGTTGATATCAACAGTTCCTGAACATCTTTCATGAGCATAGCAGCGTTAGAAGCTTTTTAAATGAAGAGAAAAAGTTGTCATTAAATTCTAGTATACCCTTGACAGATATTCAAGAACTGTTGAGGTTATCATGTGAATAAAATTAAGCTCTATGTTTCTACTGGAAGAATACTTGTTTTAATTTGGCTTGAATTTATTTTTCATAAAAACTGTAAGAAAACTGGCCTTTTCTTTACCCTTTCGGGCTAGACTTTTATGTACCAATTATGTCAATAGTTTTTGAGATTAGGAAGGTCATATTTAGAGGAAGTGTACCATTATTTTCGTGGCGGAATAATGGAAAACCATTCAGGAAAAACCACTCTCAGTAGAACCAACCTATATTCGAACCTTGATCTCCCCGTCATAGGCAGTCCAACCTACTGCGAGAGTAGCGCCTTAGACCACACGGCCATTGAAGTGGGTAAGCCATGTTTTTTATATGTTTTTGTATAAGGCTCACGTTAAATACTTCAATAAAGCGATGTACTAAAGCCTGTTTCTAAATTACTGAAATTCCATTCAGCTTAGAGAGAAAGCACCTTGAATTATCAACAGGTGGTTTGCCTAGCCAGTGGCTTGTTTAGATTCTCTAAACGCAGATGAACCCACATATATATGTAAGTGTGAAGTGCGTGTATGTGTATGTGCTTGTGCGTGACTTTCTTGAACAGACACACACTGGAATATAGTTTCGCAAACCATGAGTTCCAACGTGCGTTGTAACCTCGTGCTTGCACAGACGATCTAGATTCTAGAGGGAGTGAATTTGGTCCTGCTCACTTACGAGTAGATGTTAGTCATATATTATTAGATTTAGGAAATACCTAGAGACACGATATAGTCAGAACCATGCCACAAATCATATGAACGCAGTTCAACTACATTGGATGTCATTGCTGAGGGAACTAACTCCATGGTTATTATTATGAAAAACGTGTTCATTATCTCGTTTTACTGTGATTAATTTCCCCTCTCACATAAATAATACAAGTTTCGTAGTGCTGGATAGTCTAAGTTGCCAGTAGCTCCCTCTTAACCTTCCAACATAGCTGAGAGTGAAAAGATTTGACAACATTTTAACTGAGAGAGAGAGAGAGAAGATAAGGCTTTTCTTCATAAGACCTGCAGTTCCCTCAGAAATGATATTGGATGTAGCGAATGTCAACCATTGTACCCTGTGATTCAATAATACACTAGTTTTAAATAGTTTAAAAAGCTCGTATTTTCCCCTTACAATGTCACATGCAAATTTATATTTACACTTTATGTAACCATACGATGCTAAGGTTTGACCTATTAACTTCTCGTACCCTTTAAACACAACGGTTATTAAGGTAGGGGTGTAGGGGATGGGAAAAATTATCAGTGTTTTTATAGCAAAACATTTTATTAGACAAATAAATAAAATATTGCTCTAGTAGCAAAGTTAAGTTTAATGTACTTCCCACGGTGATATCAACAGTTGTTGAATATTTGTCGTGAACATGGCGGCATTAGGTGACCAACTTATTGTATGAATAGAAGAAGTTGACATTAAATTCCAGGACACTCTTGACAGATATTCAACAACGGTTATATCAACGTGTGGGGAGAATTATACTAAACGTCGTTACTGATGCAATATTTTATTTATTTTGGACAAAGAAATGTTTCGCTATAAACACTGGCCTTTTCTCGCGTCTCCTTCCACCTCTCCTTAAATTATTATTATCATTATTATTAGCACCGCGTCTTACTACCCGTTCGGGTTATACGCACTTACGCTAATGTGTAATGGTAGGGTGATTGTGAGATGAAATGGAGGACCTACAGTTTAACGTGGAATCCGAACCACGGTGGAGGCCTGGCATTACTCACATTCACAAGATGTCTTGTCAGAGGTGAAGGATGGGTTTGGTAATCAGATAAATCTCTGCCGGGACCAAGGATTGAACCCCGGCCGCCAGCATAGAAGTCTGACACCTTACCCCTAGACTGCCAGGTCACCCTCTCCTTAAAGATTTAACCTAAGGAGGGTAGTTGATCAATACAAATAACATTATTTCGGCTATAACTAAATATATTAAAATAAAGCTTTACTTTAGATAATTTTTTTGTGTATGAAAAAGTCATATAAGTAAAAACCTTCTAAAATGTTGCTATCAATGCAATCAATAACGTAATGGAAAAATAGATTTTGTGGTATTTGCGTGTCAAATACGTTTAAATGGTGAAAAAACTGTTTCATGTGCTAGGGTGTATTATAATAATGTTCCTACAATTAATCTAATACTGTTGTAAGTTAGAATATATTGTGTTTTTCAGATCATTTTGTTGACGACTGATATAGTGAACCTCAAAATTTCACTCCAAAGCCCTCAACCAAGATTTGAACACGAGTACTTTGGCAAGCCTCAGAAGGAGTTACTATATCACCTTAACTCCCTTGACTCCGATAACGATCAGTGTCGAGTGAGTTTAGGATAAAAGTGTTGTGCTAAGCTATTTTTTTTAAATAATATGCTTTAGAGGTAATTAGTTGGCTGTGAGAGACATAAAATAATTAATTTAAAAGAAAAGGTTGGGGAGGTAGAGATTCAAGGGAAATGCATCAATATTTGTTTGAAAGAAATAGATGAAAGCCTATATTAAGTAGAAACATGTCCCCAAAAGTGTACGTGTTCTGGTATGGAAACCCGTACTCCAACTCAAAATCAAGCGTGATATTGTTCACCTAAGCTTACATATCAAGAATCAAATAGCCAAATCTATTATTTATGCTTTTAGTGAGGATTAATCCATCTAGATATCATATTCTGAAAATTGAAAAATGACACCTAGACACGGGAATCGAACTTAGTACGCCACTGAGTTACCCAGGAATTGTCCCATCCTTATGGTCATTCTTCAGTCATATTTTCAGTCATATATTAAGGCATAGTCTATGATGGTCTGGTAGCTCGTGATCTTAATAAAATCACACATTTGTAGCCGAGCCGAAGATTTCCGCACGTCTATCTTAGACTCAGCCTTAAAATATGAGTGAAGAATGACCCTAGTAAAGGGACGGAGTCTAGATAGCTCAGTGGTAAGAGCATTGGCGTACTAGGCTAAAGGTCCCGTGTTCGATTCGGATGTCCAGACGTAATTTTTCAATTTTCAGAACTTACATATCAAGTTCAGTTAATTGAAACCATCATTGACCAGATAACCAAACAGATAGCGTAGTAAACTCTTACGTTAGAGGCTAGAGTTTATTCTTAGTCTGATACATTGTTTTATTTCCTCATTGTGGAGTTCAATACTGTTCCTAGGTTGGATAATGTTAGATATCATTACTATTCACACCTCTCATCCTTTTAATATTGGCTAACTTGTTTAGGTTTTCGATGATAATCCTTAATAGCACAATTGCAGGGAAACAATTTGTTCCGGTGGATACGTCGACTAAATGCAAAGCTCATGTTATTTTATAGTTTTCCAATAACGGGGAGGTTGGCGCTGGAATCTTGCCTTAGTGTTCTGAGGGTGTTATTTCCTAGATAGTTACACTCGCCCTATACGCAAATGCGGGTATGTTTCTTCTAAATTCGATTCTACATCATTATTGTAATTAAATTCGTATAGCTCATCCGAGTAGTAAGATGCAACACAGAAAAAGAAAATGCAACACTCGTAAAAGCCCAATTAATATGGGGGAGCATTTTAGAGAGCATTCTGGAACAGTATTTAAATAGGGATTGTTGCAATAAGAAATAATAAGTCTTTAAAATTGGATATACTAATATTTTTGTATATAAACAATAATATTAAAAGTTCATTTGCAATAGTAATAAAAAAGAATTTGATAACATTCTGACTCAAAATTAAGTTGATAAGAAGATTTTCTATTTGACAATATTTTCCTAATTGAGATATAAAATATAGAATATAAAGGATTTAGAATGCAATGACAATTAGAAAATTTTAAAAGAAATTAACGAGATAAAAGGATTTGTAAAGATTGACTAATGCTTGGAAAGTGAGAATATAAAATTTAGTATTTTCAAAATTATTAGAATAAGTACTATCAGCAGCTCCCTTGTTTGCCTTGAACTACTCGCTCTGAATGTCAGAAGCGACTTTCAGAGGAAGTAGGTGGCTTGTTAATGCCTAAAGTACCAATATGTAGTCACAGATCATAACCTCTAATTCTAAAAGTGTAACTTGGTTGTGAAAGGAAAATGTAGTTGGAGGGTGAAGGTTTGTATTTGGGAGCGACAGTGTTAGTGTGGAGTTGATAATTCGAGCCATCGTACACTGTGATGGAAACACGAGCGCAGTTAGGCCCGATGTGAGTGGTGTCGTGAGTGAGTAAGTTCTAGACGAGCTGAAAGAAAATACATTAAATAATATTAGGCTGCGGTCACTTTGGATGCAAGATTGCGCAAGTAAACTGTATGCGCGAGCGTGCGCAAGCTTGCATGAAGAAACAAAATTCGAGTAAATCCATCTAAGCCAGTGGTCGCGTGCTCGAGCTGGTCACACTGAGTTCGAACTGGATGCGCAAGCTTGTGCAAGCTTGCCGCGGATCAAATAAATTTGTTTCTTCATGCACGCTTGCTGTATTGATGTGAGAGTTATTTTATTTCCCTTGTTTTCAAGAGGTGATGAGTGACCTAGCGGTCTGGGGGGTAAGGTGTCAGACTTATGTGCTGGGGCCCGGGGTTCAATCCTCGGGCCCGGCACAGATTTATCTGATTACCAAACCCTTCCTTCACCTCTGACAAGACATCTTGT
>CABFOW010002597.1:51337-97086 GCA_902141385.1 Timema californicum | reverse complement strand
TAAGAGCATTGGCGTACTAAGCCGAAGGTCCCGGGTTCGATTCCCGTGTCCAGGTGTCATTTTTCAATTTTCAGAATATGGTGCTAACCAGCAAGTTGAGTTTGGAACTGATAAAATGCTACATTTGAAGTATTACTCTGTATGGGGCAGAAACCGGGACTCTTAAAAAGATGAAAAAGAAATACTTGGAGAGCTTTGAAATGTGGTTATGGAGAAAACTTGAGAAGCTCGGGCAGACAAACAGGGTGACACATGAAGTCCTTAGAAGAGTTGGTGAGAAGATAACTATTTTGGATGTGATTCCTTGGTACAAAGCAAACAGGATTTTACACAACCTTAGGAGGGACTTTTTTGCACAACGTCATAGAAGGGAAGGTTGAGGGAAAGAAGAGCTTAGGAAGAAGGAGGCAGAGCAAAAGGCACATTGGTGGACTGATTTCATTGACCTATCATAAGATAGAACCCCTAATCATGATAATGATGATAATGCCATGCTTATATTTATAACCTTATGTTTTGTGTTACTATTGAGTGCCAAACCAGGCTGATATTTTATTTCCTGATGATGAATTGTTATCTCAGTTGGTGGTATCAAAAATAACTAAAATATTATGGTGTATTATAACTCTTTTTCAAATATTTCGTCATTTTGCGATTCAGTGACAGTAAACACACACAATCATTAACACAAAACAGAATAAAGCATATAAGGGTTAAACTATGAATATTAATAATTTAGAATACAAAATTTAATAAAACCTTATAACTCTCAGATTGAGTTGTAAACTATCACTGTTTTTCACAAGTGTAATAATCATTCTCCTGTTGCCTGTGCTTATGGGTAGTCTGTCTAAATGCCTAGCTTGTTTAGTTGTGTGCCGGTTTAGGTCAGCGTTTGAATATTGGCCAAAAATACTTATGAAGATTTTTTTCTAATAGGTTTTTCACTTTCCCATGCAAATGGAGATACATTTTCTAAATTTAACCTTCCTCATCCCTACTATATTAGTTTGATTAATATATGTGCATATAACTTGAACTAGTAGTGAGACGCAGTGAAAACTAAAAGTCTAACATAATTTGCATTCCTGACAAATAATTTGGCAGGTGTTAACCAAGGTAGATATACATTGTGTAAGATTGTTTCCATTTAAATAAAAAACCTATAATTTGTGATATCTTTCATTAATCAAACATATTGCAGAAAATATTTCATATGTCTTTGATTTCAGGGAGGGCGTGAGCATGGAGTCCCAATCTTGATTTCAGAGATAGATCCAGATGGTCTTGCAGCAAGCAGTAGGGCAGTGTTTATAGGTGACGCCGTCTTGTCAGTGAATGGACATAATCTCAGAAAGGTATTTATATATATATATATATATATATATATATATCTCCTCTTCATCTCCTCCAAGTCATATGAATTTTTAAATCACTTCACCCCCAATTGTTTCTATCCCCATATTATATTGCCCCCACGACCACCCTTAACTCCTAAATGCAGCTGTCCCTGCTGGAACCAAGATTTACCATTGATAAATTTATCCCTGGGCCAGCTTTCCTCATAAATATTTATTGTCGAGAGGATGTTTACTTCTTCATAACAATGAAAAACAAACCTTTCTACGTCCTTGTTCCTCATTCATTGTTAGCGATAATGGTCTTAAAACTCATGCTCGGTATAAGAAAGGAAAGGAAGGAAAATCAAGAAAGGCAAATTGACTCAAATGAAAATAGACTGAATAACTAATTTTATATCCATTACTGTTTACAATCTATGGCCTGGGTCAGTTTAAAAAAAATTCTAGTTGTATATATTTTCCCACTACCAGCTGGCTAGGCTTGTCTTAGCTTCATATGCTTTATAATATAGGCTATCTTAAGACTAGTACAGGAACAATATCCAGTCCTCGGCTGTTAATTTATCAATGTGAAAGTGTAATCCATATTTTAATCAATGATAAATTTTCGGCTATGCCAATAATTGAATCCTGGGCCCCTTAGCTCAGTAGGCAGACATGCTACTGACCGAGCTAAGATTTCGGACTGAATCATTAATTGTTTAACATAATATACTTTTGCAATATGTTCAGTTCGAAAAAATAAATGTATCTAATAGAATCCCATTCTTATAGAAAATTTAAACACATTATTTTGTGGTCACATTGATTACATCTTAATTTTTATAACTAGGACAAAAGTCACTTTACCAAAATTGGTTTTAATATCTTGATTAAAATACACTGCTAAATATAAAGAAAAATTCTGGAAGAAATACCACGTTGTTTTTTAACACATTTAAAGAGTTTTTTTTTAAATATGTATAACTTTCAACAAAATATTGCACATGTATAGAGTATTTATATTATATCTATCATTAGTATAGATGGTTCCTTTGATTAGCCAAATTCTTGAATTTAGGAGGACATTATGATTTGAGGACTTAAAAGAAACTATATCTGAGAAATTGTAATTATATGAGGTCTGTGACCTCAAAACTTTTCATTCGGTCAAGCTCAAGTAAGAATACAATTTGAGTTTAATCAATATATAATGGCTAACATTCAACATTATAATTAAAAATTATTTATTTACTAAAATTAGAAGAAAAAAACTTTAGTAAAGCTATTGAGTACAATGGAGTAGAGTTGAGAAAGTAACAGAATGTAAAATATCTTGTAAGTGCGCTTAAGGAGAAGGGTGTGAGTAAATAGGATTTAATAAGAAGAGGACAGCTAGGGGAGTTGTTCTATAGGTGTGTGAGATCAGCTTTGGAAAATAGAAGTGCCCTCAAAGTGTAAGGAAGTGTTGTATAGGGTGTACTCTGTACTAATAGTTACATATGCAGCAGAAACATGGAAATTAAATGTAAGAGAACCTAGGAAAATGGGGGCCATGGAAATAAAGTTTGTGAGGAGCATATTAGCTGTCACGAGGATAAACAAGATTAGTAATGAAGTTATCTAGGAAAGAGTGGGGGTACAGGGAGTACATGAGATAGTAAAGAAAGCAATACAGATATGGTATGAACATGCAATGAGGATGGAGAAGGGATAAAATTCCAAAGAGAATGATGGAGACAATGTAGGAAACAGACTACAAGAAAGACCAATAAAGAGATTGGAGTAGCAGATAATAAAGTGTGCAAGTGAGAGGAGAAGCATGATGGAAGGAAATAGGAAGATTGAGGAATTTTACTAATTGTACCCAACCACAGATTGGAAACAGTTGATGGTGATGATGATATCTATAGATACTGAAGGAATGATTATTTTTTGGCCTGATAAACCTGGTAAAGCCAAGAATTTTGAAACTTGTAACCAAACATGAATTGCTACATTCCTTCAATTCTTTTATTATTTGGAATATAGCTATTCATATGGCGCTCCTCAATTTCCAACATTACAATGGCTAGGTGTCTTCACACTACTCTCTTCATTTGTTTTCCCCCCCCTTCAACTTCCCTCACACACACACACACACACATTACCCCCTTTTCTCACTACATCTGTATATTTTACAAACATCATCCAGACAAGCAGATCATATAGTAAACAATGAGTAACACATCACCAGAAACAGTATAGAGCAATGATAAATAGCCTTGTACAAAAAGCTCAAAATTGTCAATCCCATAAATCTTTCAATCTTGGGCCTGAGCATATATTTAAGGCTTAGCTAGGGCAAAACCAATTTAAGTAAGTTAATCACAACCCTAAAAATATATAAATTTCAAATATACTCCAACATAGCTATAGGACAAATCTAACATCAAAACCTCAGCCCTTTAATTTACCACCTTACTGAATGTGAATTTCCATTTAAACAAAAAATATATATAATCTGCTTATTATTTATAAAATATTTAGCAACTAAAGAATTAATGTGAACAAAATGAGAATTGAAAGAAGAAGAAAACAATGTTGGATAATTAACTTAATGCATATACTTATTAAGATTTTAATTCGAGATTCTGTATTTGTTTGTTAAATGAAGATTTGGATTTTAGAGTCTCTAATTAAGATTAATTATTTACAGAACTGGAGCAAATCTATGTGCTTAGAAAAATTAACAATGTGATATTTTAAAATGAATAATAATGGTCTCATTTTAGTAAATTTTATTTTTTCATAATTTGAGAATAATTTTACTATATTTTTTAATGATAATGTCATACCTATAAATCAAAATAACAAACATTTTCAAATATTTGACATGGTTTTGAATTTAATATGTTTGTTAGGCCAGTCACCAAGAAGCAGTAGATGTGCTAACCAATCTCTCTGGTAATGTGGACTTCGAACTTCAGTATATTGCCACAGGGGAAAGTGATGATGATAATTCTCTTGCAGAGGATATACACGGGTTCAAGTATGAAACTAAATCAACTCATTATAAAATGCCATTTCATGTCTTAAAAGTAATTTTATAATAATGAAAATTAATAAAAACAAAGAAAATGGAGAAATAAACAAAAAAAATGTAAATTTAATGATTAAAACCCACCTAGGGAAAGAGGAAAAATGTGTGAAGAACCTAATGCAAAAAGGTGACATCTTCCTTTCTTCTGGCTTTTATAGTAGAAGTAATTTCACACATTCAAACATTAATTTTAACACAAATTGAGTAATATTTCGGTATTGTTACCTTTATCAAACAAAAAGAGAAGCGGGAATACATTTTACACAAACACTGAATTACTCCATTTTGAATTAAAAAAGAAACTGTTAGAAAAACATTGTACTGTTAATTCGTCAGCATTCGCCTCTAGAGAGGATTCAAAACTAATAATGATAAATATTTAACTCTGTTGAGATTGAATTCAAGGGACCCATTTAGAAACATAATTTTCAAAACACTACAATAACCATGCTAATAATATTTCTATTTTTAAATAGCAATGACATTTTTTAAGATTCTTTTTGTTTCATCGTTTCAGGTACCGTTTCTTTGATGATGAAGTTTTAACTAACTCGGATGAAATAAATATACAACCAATATACTATGGTTTACAAAGTAATTCTGACAAAAACTGTGCCTTATTATCCACCCCTACTGCTCCACGCACCCCTGAGAGCATGTAAGTGTACTTTCATTATTTATTTTACTTTTATTTAATGGTTTTAGGCTAATGATTTTTAATCTGGAAATTGTTTTTGCAAAAAATGAATTTAAAAACTTCTTTTAATTTAATATTAAATATGTATTTTGACTTTATATTATGTGTTATACTACTTATGATTGGCACCATTAATGGGTAATAATATATATTGCTTACTGTATACCTCTCATTATAAGATTTTTTGGATAAAATATTCACCACAGGATCTTGAATCATGATACAAGACATGGTTGCAGTCTATTGTTGTTGAACTTTTCCTTTCACTGCTCAGCCACAGGATTTTTCTCTTTTCAGATTTTTTTTTACTGGACAAGTGAAATTAATGTTAACATATATTTTTACTTGTTGATGTGGTTTTACTATGTTCTTTTAGAATTATTGATATTGGTTATAGACAGTACATAAAAAGAAATGACAGCATTAGCCCTAACACTGTTGGGGTATAGTCCCACTTATTAAAGTAGAGATATATTTTCTTCAAATGATTATACTTCATTATTGAATTATTATAACTATCATTATCATTATCGATGTTTCTGCAAGGGCATTTATTCTAGAGGGTTAGAGCATATGAAACTACTTATAGCAGACCCTGAATCCTTTGTACTGTGATGTCTTCACACTACAGATAGATTAAAATTGGTCTCACCTTAAATTGACTTTACCAAAGTCCTTCAAAGGAAGTTAGTTTGCTAAGACCTAAGGCTTTAATAGAATTAAAAATATAATTGCTCGTCTAGTTTCACAGTCCAGTTATATCATCGATAGTGTCATTCTAAATTGCAATGTTTGAATATTGGTTTAGCATTTTGTCTTAGTTTTTTTGGGCTAATCTATGAACATTCAAAATTAGTTTTATTTTAATTGAAATTTACTTTGTCTGAAAAATTCTTGATCCTTCATAATATACTGTAGCTGAAGCACGTGGCAGAGATCTATTTGATTATTTAAAATTTTTAATAGCAGTTACTACCCTCTTACATTACCTTCTTCTACAGTATATGTCTCTCTATGGTGTTTCTTACTAAATATTGGCATTTCCCTATTTTTATCTTTTACATTTATCTCATGTCTTAGAACCGTATTTTTGCGAGGAATATTCATTGCAGGCATAACATGAATAGAACATTTTCTGTTGTAAATTTTATTCCAAACATTTTTTTTTCATACCAGCATATTTTCCTAAATTTGAACAGTTAATCAGATAAATGAACTTAATCGTATTCGGGGCTGATTTTTACAATTTTACGGGGGTGGGGGGGGAGAAGCTACCATGATAGGTGAGAGAACTTTCCTTTATTTCATTTAAAACGCCTTCATCAAACAAAGTTCCTGCTAAGTTTCAAAACTTTATGAATTTTTCCGTTAATAACCCAATATTGCAGTTTTGTGGTCCAAACAAAAACATACTGATCAGGGTAAAAAAAATGCTTCATATACTCTAGCAGTTTTGTCATAATGAAACGATTGCCCAATCATGTATAGGTAGTCTGTAATTGAGATTACATCTTTAAAGAAGCTGAACCAGCTATTATAAAAGGAAAAGTGGAATATCATCATGATCATGTAACACTGATTTTTTTAAACATCCCTTTAACATTTCCAAATGCTCTCACCCAAACCATTGCTGTCGTGATAGTGAAGACTGGAGGCTATTAATTCAAAGTTCCATGATCGCGCAAACATTTTGAATTTGTGTGAGTCGAAAGGTTTGTTGTTAGTCATAAGTTGTTTAGGAATCCCAAAATGAGCAAAGATTGGTTTGAGCTTACCTATTGCAGAGGAGGCAGAATTATTTGAGACCTTCTCAACCTCAATGCACCATGAACGGTAGTCCACAAGAACGAGATAACTTTTGCCATCACAATCCACAAAATCGGTAGCAACTTTAACAAAGAGTAATTCAGGGATCTCATGAGGATGAAGGGGGTTATTTACTTTAGCCAAATTGAAAACGATTTCATATTGGGCACACAATTATGAAACATTTTCAATCAGAGTTGAGCCCTGACCAATAGAAGGTGCAAGACACTCTAGCCTTGACTTTCTCTTGAATAGAACCAACTGACACCCAGTACAGTTAAGAAGCTTATAACTTTTCCCACAAAGAACCAAACATTTCCCCTGTTTAATACAATGTTGTTTTCACATGCAACCTGAATAACTTGCTGAACTATTTCCCATAACCCTTCATTTGTGTCTGCTACACATAATACATCATCACAAAACATGCACCACATGCAATGTTTCCAAGTTATACGGGAGTTTTTTTAAAGTGCCTATTCAGGAGTAAGCTCAGTCCAAATGGGGCGTACACTTTATTTTGGTAAAACCCATCTTTTAAATCAAATACTCAAACAGACTTGTATTACCTATTTTGGAACTTATCTCATCAAAACACATTCTCGGACCAAATTTTTACTATGATCCTTAGGATCAGTGCACAGCCTTTTGGCCTTGGTTTTAGGTTTTTAAACATACCAGACTTCTTACCCATTCACCAGCAAAAAACAAACAAAAACCTCATTAATACCACACTGTTAATCATCATCTAAATGCCACTTGAGTATATTTAAAATTTTCAGGAAAACTTTGCAAGCTGTGCTTTAAGGTACAACACCATTTTAAAAATTTAAATCAAGAATTTCTGGACACTATCCGAGACTAGTAAAAACAAATCTTGGTTTAGTGCCCGGATGTTTTGACATTCTGGTTTATTTTGATCAATAAGGGGGCCCCAACAATTTTTTTTAATGAGAATGAGACTCACACGAGATAAAAGCTAATAAGATTTACGGCCCTAACGGAATTGACAATGGTGAACACCAAGCTGTGTGTTTATTCTCATAACAAACCGGAAGGTAAATTTCACCAACAGGTTGAATCCCAAAATCCCCAAAAGCTTCACTATATGTTTTAGGAGCACTTAGCTTAGAACTATAATCTGGATCAATTGATTGCAACTACCTTAAAGGAAGAATGTTGACTTATTTCCCTGTGTTCAATTTGAAAAGTACAGGTTTGCAGAGAATTAACAATGATATGCAGCATTGGCGAATGGTATTAACAGAATTAATAACCAAAAAAGACCCAACCATTGTTTGAATAACCAAAAACAGGGGACAAAGAACAACCATCAGTACCTTGACATTAACAAAAATATTCACTATCACCAACATTTGAAATATAGTTAACACAGTGATTATTATCAGCATTCATAGCAATATCTAAATCATTTTTCATGGCTCTTGGTTCAAAAGCACTAAAGCCACTAGAAAAACAATTTGTCGCAACACAATTTCATAGCAAAATAGTTTATACCTTGTCATCAATTACATTGCTTATTAATGAATTAAACATTGAAAGGAGGATAGAACACACCAGAAAACTGTAGCAGGGTGTCTACTGGGTCACGAAAGTCACGAAAAAGTCATTAATTGGGAAAAGGCCACGAAAAAGTCACGAATTTTAAATATTTTGGTCATAAAGTCACGAAAATAATTTTAGTTTGAATTTCCTGCACATCGTAACAACGCGAATGCTTCAAAGATAGCGCTATCCATTAC
The DNA here is from genome assembly GCA_902141385.1 of Timema californicum. Taxonomy (NCBI): domain Eukaryota; kingdom Metazoa; phylum Arthropoda; class Insecta; order Phasmatodea; family Timematidae; genus Timema; species Timema californicum. Next base: position 88,398 of record CABFOW010002597.1, on the reverse strand, counting down.
ACGTGATGGCACGCGCCAGTCGGAAGTTGCCTGATTGTTTTGTTTGTGATTCTAACGACAAGGTTAACGTTCACCATCTTGTATTAAATTTTAATGTGGCGTGCTACTTGTCTCGTGGGGTGTGTGAGTGCAATATGCCATGTGTGTGTCTACAAATAATGATTTTCGAGTGAATTAATTGGAACTCAGGTTTTGTAGATGATACGGGAAAATACCAGGACATTTTCTACACAAACCGTGCGTTCATCTGTGTTGTGGATCTGGATCAAAATGTTGGCGGCAATTATCAATTTGTTACGCTTTCAGTGATCCGACTGCAATTTGAGGGTGGTGTAAAATGTATATTATAATTTCAAATTAACGTTGGCAGCAAATAGAAATTGTTTTCACAGTGAAATATGGTGTATTTTTTTATAAAATATAAAATAGTACTATTAGTGTTAATATTTGATCCTTGATGTAATTCATTTAATTTTAAAGACCATTCATTCAAAACAGTTGAAACTTACCAATTTTTAAAATGATTTTCGTTGTCTTATGGGCACATAAAATATTAGGCCTAAAATATTTTTTACTCGTGTGTTGCGAAAAAATCCATAATTTTTTTGAGAGGCATTCAAAGATTTTATGTGTGAAGTTTAGGCTAATCTGTTAAAAGATGCCTGGTAAATGTTCGTTCAAAGAGTTTTGGCTGACTGTTGAAGAAAATAAATACTCAAAGTGGTTGTGCCCTGTTGAAGATGACCAGTATAAGGCTTATTGTACATTTTGTAAATCGAAATTTGATATAAGCCACAGTGGGTTGAATGGAGTGAAAATTCATGGAAAAGGTAAGAAGCATTTGGAACTAACCTCTGCCCTACTCCAAGGTAAGCAAAAAAGCTCAGCTTTATATCTTCTGAAAAAGTTGGATGTAAACAGCCATAACCGGCAAAAGAATTACCTTCCACAAGTAGGCCTACTTCTGAAAATGATGTATATTTGGTTGCAGCTTCGTCTACATTAGTTGTTTCATCTTCCTCATCTCTTGGAGGACCTTTAAGTAAATTTTGTGTAAATGATGATACCTTGAAAGCGGAAATTCTGTGGTCCATGAATAAGGTTATGACTCCTACTTCTGACAGAGGTTCATGTATTTCCAGTGATCTTTTCTCAATCATGTTTCCTGACAGTGTAATAGAACATAAGTTCAAAATGCAAAAAGACAAACTTGGCTATTTGACAACCTTTGGTCTTGGCCCCTTCTTCCAAGAAAAACACTCGGCGGAGTGAAAGAAGATTGCATTTTTTGCAGTTTCACTTGACGAAAGTCTCAATAGAATTGCCCAAAAAGGACAAATGGACATCATTGTCCGTTATTGGAACTCAAGTTTAAATGTGGTTTCGACCTGATACTTGAACTCTGTGTTTTTAGGGCATTCTACTGCAGCTGACCTCCTTGATTCCTTTACGTCAGGTATGTCTGAATTAGGACTGCCTTTAAAGAATGTTCTACAAATTGCTGTTGATGGACCTAATGTGAATTTAAAATTCCTTAAGGACTTCACTCAAATGATGGGAAAAAATTTAGATAACTCTGAAGACAAGAAACCTATTGATGTTGGCACATGCTCTCTTCATAAGACAGCTCATAATAAATGTGAATGTCAAGTTTGTAATTTTCTGTGTTCGTTTTATTATCTTTTTAAAGATTTTCCATCTCGAAGATCTGATTACATCCTCTCAAGTGGATCAGACCTCTTTCCCTTAAAATTTGTTCCATCAGATGGGTGGAAAACTCAAAAGTAATTGAAAGAGCCTTGAAAATGATTTCACATTTAAAGAAATATGTGGCTTTTGTGTGTTCCAAACCACCTGAAACAAAGAATTTCGGTGTTGTACGAGACTTCCTAAAAGATAACCTTCTTGAAGCAAAACTCTTTTTCTTACAGTCAGTAGTAGGAGAAGTGGAACCATATCTTAAAATATTTCAAAATGACAATCCAATGTTGCCCTTTGTACATGCCGAACTTTATTCTATGGCACGTAGCATTGCTGCTCGCGTCCTTAAGGCAAAGGTTATAAGCAATGTGAAAAACTCAGGACAGCTCTTGGCAATTGATGTCAAAAATGAAAATCTATTGAGCTTTTCGGACGTAGGCATAGGCTTTGGTGCAAAGAAATTTTGTAAAAATGTGAAAGAACTTGATGTACAGCTCTTTAGAAAAGATTGCAGTCACTTCTTAGTGGAAATGTTTCAAAAACTGACTGGACCTATGTCTCCGTTACGAAAGTGCATGGTGAAAAGCGCTTCATACCTTTCACCAGCAGTAATGACTAGTGGCACTCTAAGAGTACAACGGGTTAACATAGCACTCGAACAACTCACTTCAAACAACCATATTGCATACATTGAAGCTGAACATATCAGAAAAAACTACATTGAAATCTGTGAGTAGTCTTCTGTTCAAGAAGAGCTGAAGACATTTGATTTCAATGAAACCAGACTAGATTCTTTTCTCTTCAACATCTTCGTTAATGCAAAAGCTTGCAAGTTATTGCTATCATTTTGCACGATGATATTTACAATGTTCCATGGAAACAGTGCTGTTGAAAGAGGTTTTTCAGTAAACAAGGAATGTTTGGTTGAAAATATGAAAGAGCGTTCTCTAATCTCCCAACGCAGCATATATTCAATGGTTCAGTCAGTAGGTGGCATAAAGAATGTGGAATTTACAAGTGGGATGCTGCATGCATCTATGCGAGCAAGTTCCAAAAGGAGGGAAGCAATTGAATAAATGAAGAAGAAAGAAAGTGAAGAAGCTAACAGATCAAAAACAACATTGGAAACTGTAAATAAACTCGAGGCAAAGAAAAGAAAACTTCTCCAACAGGTTTAAGAATAGGCTTCAGCACTTCCAAGTGAAATCGACTTTGAGAAGAAATGACTGAGGCAGATGTAAATCCTGTATGTTGTGATTTTGTGTATAAACTAAATATTAGGTGACAAATTTGGACAATATTAAATTTTTATGTTTGTTGAGAGACTTCAGCTTCTGGGAGCTTCAAACATCTTTAATTACAAGTAAGTTTTCTTGTTGGTATGATTATAGTAATAGTTTTTACTTGTGTTTGTTTATATAATATCTAGGCCCGGTGTACAATATAATGTTCGACCGTTTACCGAAGGTCACCAAAAAGTCACGAATTTTTGTTCCTCTAACTGAGTAGACACCCTGTGTAGGTCTTAAGTTCACAATTAAACACGTATTTATGTAATTTTTGGGGTACACGCATTCTGTCTTTTACTCTCTTCTGCTGAAGAAGGGGACTGATTTACCCTGTAAACTACATAATTATGTGTTTTAGTGTGTTTTAATCGTGAACTTTGGAGCCTGCAGTTTTCCGGTGAGTGTGTAAGCCTTGCCCTTATATCCTCCTTCCAATGATAAATTTAATATAACCGTTTGGTACCATTTATCCTTTTACATTTTACTGATAGCAAGATGTGGCTAGTTTAAGTGGTCATAACCACATCAATAACAAGATTTCCTTACAAACTGTTTACTAAATTGGTTTTTTAACATATTAAAATTTTCATAAGGGTCTACACGAAACGTTTCTGTCTCTTGTGGATGATTTCAACTTATTAATTGTCCCAACTTCTGAGGGCAATGATAATCCTGCGCATGGGAGGTCTGGGAGGAGATTGTTTTGCTACTAAGTTTGAATACATCACACTGAGTGACGCTGACCATCTTCAATGGTTTTAAAGTTTTTGTCCCCTAGCCCCACAGATTTGCAATATTGCACAACTTTTTGTGGGGTAGTGTGGATTTCTAAGAAGGTTTTGTTTTATTGAATTTGAGTTTATATTCAGTATCATTAACACAGATAGCAACTTATCTTTCTGGTCACAAAATTTGCAGGGAAATGCAAGAACCCTAGGTCTCAAACGGTTAATGAAACATTGTTTTCTGTTAAAAAAAAAAGTTGAGCACAAGGATTATTTCATTTGTCTTAGGAATATGCGATTTAAGAACATAAAATATATTATTCACTATCTTCTTCAGGCTTGATGGTAGTTATGGTTAAGGCGTCTCACCACAGGTTTTTTTTAAGCCCGGCTATTTGTATATCAGCAGATTTTGTTCAATCTTTGTCACCTCAAAATATTCCAAGACCTCTTCCTGAAATTCCTCAAAATTCTTCGCTGTGTTTCGGCAAGATTAAGGGAATCTGGCCTATTAAACTCGATTATAATTTCTGCTAATCAGCAAGACAAAATAAAATATTGTACTCTCAAACTTTGATCAACAGCATGTGTTTTAAAGCGTTAATCCACTGCAGTTGCTACCAACTGCACCATGTTTCATGATCTATAAGATAAGAAGTCATGTGTATAACCTGGTTTAATAGCAAACAATACTTACAATCATGATCGGGCCCTCCTGTAGTACAAATAATTAAATTGTCTTACAGTTGGTCTGCTGAACAACACATAATATTCTCCAGTTAGTGTGGCGTTACTATACAACTTATTAAAAAACACTTAACCCAAATGATAGGCACAAGAAACTTATCTAACATAGTTTTATTAAGAAAAGAAGACATTTTTCTGTGTTTTCTAAACATATTTACTTGTTTGTAATCAACATTTTTAGCCACAGTACTAATATTGAAACATTTGGATTTATTAGCTGTATTTAACTGATTTAATTTTCTTAATGCTGCTATACAACTAAAAATATATATTAATTTGTACAGGTGTGCATCGGTGTGCAGTGCTTCAGAAAGTCCTATAGACTTCAGTCCAAAACTGCAGTTAGATGAATCATCACAGAAAGAAGATAGCTTGTCTTCAGGTAATAATAATTCGGATCACAATAAACTTGATAATATTGAGGGTCAGACATCTGTTAAATTACAACAAATTGTTAATGAGCCTAATATTGATCCATGTTTGGAAAATGATAAAATGACTTACATTACTTATGTTAGCCCTGGAGGATCTATCCACACTTCACCCTCAGACACTTTTGATACCATCAAAGAACGAGAAGATCTAGAAAAATATAGCACTTCTGATAATAAAGATAACATACATGTGTCTCCTGAATTTAAGAAACCTGAAGAATGGTGCGGACCAAATAACGAGCCACCTTCATTTTCATACAGTGATTCATCCAATATTTTACCACCTTTACCCATTTGCTGTTCACTTTTTGAACATAATCCTCCCTACACCGGGCTCAAGAAAACGTCTGCAAAAACCTTATTGAGTACTCCGGTTGAATCTTTCAAAGATACATCATCTGCTCAAGATGATGTATTTGATATTCTTGAAGAGAGAGTAGAATCCTCTAATATCAACCTCAGAGACATTTCAAATCATCAGATTGGATATTGCTTTGGAACCTCACACCAGGCTTTACTCGACCAAAATATTAAAGCTATGAAGATTAAAGAATCTCCCAAAAACACTGCTTCTTCTGCAGATAAAGAAATGGAAGCCAGAGAGGAAAACTTGATTGAGTCAATAAGTAGTTCTTCAATCATTCCTAAAAGTACCTCGGAGGGTAATATGGATTTTAGTAGTGATGACTTCGGGGACCCCAACTTTGGAACAAGAGTATAAATAAATATATCCTGTAATGCATTTATTTTTGTTAAGTTATGAAAAAGCTCTTTTTTTTACACATAAATTGCCATGTACTTTTTCACTAAAAATACTTTAAAAAGTGAGTATAAAATATAGTTTATAGTTTAAAACAAGCCATTGTTTAATTTTGTCTTATGTTTATTATTAAATTTTAAAATGTTCCTTGAAACCTTTGTAAATATTGGACATTTAACTTAATTCTTTTTAAAAATCATAAAATAGGCTAATTAATACTGTCCTTTGACAGATTTGCATTTTTAGAACATAAACTTTCAATAATAATAAGCTTATAATTATTTTCAAAAACATTATTTCATGTTCTCTTTATATTCTAAAATAATGTATTCATGGTCATGTTAAATTCTCCACATAGCCTCACCTTATTTATACCTATACATGAGTGTAGGAAACCATTGATTAAACAGCAATGTTTATATTAACTTCGATGCCTCCACACATACTGCAAAGCGTACGAAACAATTTTCACTTTCAAAACATAGGTATTGCTCCGTATTTAAAAACAACAACAGTAATGCCCTAAATTACTGTATCCTTGATAATACACCTCTGATGGCCAATTCATATTCAACAAATTGAATATATTTCTCCTGAAATATACACACGCTCCCAGTCACTAAGGAGTAACTACTACAATAGGCAGCACCATTTTCGTGTTTTGGCTCTAAATTAATTTTTTTAACATAAAGAAAGCCCTACCAAATATGGTTTCTAAGCTTTCACATGAAATTTCTTACTATGTACACTTTCTGGCATCACGGGGGGTTGGGGGTTAATCACATGTATCTACTACTATTTCCACAGGTTTACCATTTGGCCTTACAGTAGTAAACCATTGTGCATTACTCTACTTGATAAAATTTGAATTTATTTATTATGTTTGGCACCTTATTTTCTTTATTTGACCTGCATGTCTTAGAAATATGCCCTTTTTCACTATAGACATAACAATTATTGTTTGAAACAAACGGTATATTAAAGTTTGGTTTATTTTTTTATTTTGCATTCCATTGTTTTTTCCAATAAATCTGCCCCGGCTTTTTTCTTAAATCTCTTAATCTCTTCCCCACAAAACACACAAAATACACCTCAGACTTCTGAACAATTAAATCATGTTTCAGCATTTTAAGGTAACTAACTATCCAATTGCTCCTATTCCTATTCAAAAGGTTTGAATTCAAACGATAACAATCTTAGAAATGTCTTTGCTCCGTTGAGACAAAAAAAACAACATGTTTTATCATGAGTTGTTAACTTTTATTTGACTTCATTTTTTTATGTCACACATCTTTGAGCATTGCTGGTGTAGAAATAGTTGATATAGACCATGAGTGACCTCTTATGTTGATTTGTTTGTTTAGAAACTGTTCTTTAAGCCACAAATCAATATAAGCATGGTATAGAAAATCAAAATTAGTTTTCAATTCTATGGAACTATTATTCCAATAATTCAATTTTGGCTTCCAGTTTAGTTTATACTCTATTTTTTAATATTTGTAAACCATTCATAATCATTAATACTATACCAGAAAAAATTCTAAGACATCTCTATATTTCATTTTTTTGTGTGTATGTTTGTAAAATAATCATTATTAACTATTATGTAAGATGTAAGTTTGATTGCTGAAATTACTAAAACTAGATATGACTAGTAGAGCAAATACTTTGACTTAGGACCTAAACGCAACCACTAGCTTTCATGAGTACCCTTTAATACATTAAGTTACCAATTGTATTCTAAGCAAAATTTGTATCTTTCTCTATGCCTTATGATTAAATGTTGAAGCATAATACATGCTCTGTAAAATAATTTAAAATGCATTCATCTAAAAAAAAAGCCAGTTATAAAATCTATCTCTTTAACATAAGAAGTGCTTTAATACATGTCACAAACAAAATAATTGTATTAAAGTATTATTTTGTGTGTTAGGTGTCTGAAATGGATAAAACATCATCAAACCTATTATAGTGTGTGTTTTCATCCATATCGTTGACTTGTTTTGTTGACTGAAGGTTAACCCTTTTCCATTATGAGGGTCACCTTTAGTTACCATTGTGTCTGCCTCCTAAGCCTAGCTGGCATTGCTTTCTATAGACTTGTTCAATAAAAACATGATTATAAAACTATGTTAAAAATGAGTTATACCAGTACCTTAAACAATGTCAATATATCTAAAAGGACATATAACCTATATATTATGAAAAATCCAAATCTTTAGAAAGCCCTGCACAAATACCACTCATTCTTTGATTTTAAATGTTCTTTCGCTTATAAAATTAAAATGATTCAAACCCATTATTATGTGTGTCCTTTAGAATGGGGATTTTTACTGAAAACGTTTTCAGCTGGTCACAGCACCTATGCTAATACTAATACACTTTCAATAAATTTAAAAATCTAGTTGATTCAGTTGGCCAAATGGACAAAAACAATAACACTAATGTGGTAAATTGTAAAAATGTCCTAATAGGATAAATTAATAAGAATAAACAACAGGATTGATTCAGTATTAGCAATGTCGACTCTTCTCAGATATAATTGCTGAACAATTGGATTGAGCTTTTACCGTGCTATTTCATTGAAAATTCTGCTCCACTCCTCTGAAATTAATCCTTAATATTTTGTAATTAATCTTACATATAAGAAAGTCAAAACTTCCATAGCCACTTCATTCAAATAACAATCGAGCAACAGAAGCCTATGATACAGTAATTGTAGGGGCTAATACATGCCTAAAACTTTGTTTAAGCATCCCGATTTATGTTTATTCTATCTTGTTTATATAGCCAGTAATAAGTGTGTTTGGGCTATGTGCATCTTTTAAGTGTTATTACAAAACATTGTTGAGCTTAAGACTGAAATAAAAATACATAAACACATGTAATATTGTCGGTATTTCATGTATTTCAACAGAAAATGATAACCATATTAATTATAAGACATTAAGTCAAAAATTACAACTTGTGTTGATAAAATAAAAACTATTTCCATAATGCCACCAGTGAATGTATATAGTTGTTACATTTAAAAAATAATAAATCCGTGCAAATTTGTTTCATCTATTGTGACTTAAAAATTTGATCCTGAATTTACACTCTTTATATTCTTAAATATGGATGGATTAGAATAACTAGCAAATTAAATGTTTACTGACCTAGGCATTAATTGCCAACTTTTCAACAGCTGAATTATCTTGTTCATTCCCCAGAATACATCAGCCCAGCACTTTGTTGCTGAATTGGAAATTTTATTCTCTAAGCAGGGAGTAAAGCAACAGAGATTTGGTTTGAAAGTTTGCCATCCCATAAATACAGGATGTCCTATATGCTACCGAAACTGGCATTTCTTTAATAATTATAACGCTAATTATGATATTGCAATTCAATTTGAAGCTGACTTACCTAATTTTGTGATAACTCTGCTGACATAACATGTGCTGGAAGTGGTAACCATTTGCGTCCAGACAGGATTAAACCTGGTGCACCATATTTTGAAAAGTCTTTTTCAGTACGTCTTCTGTTACTGGCTGAATTTGTTGGGTGATCTTTGTTTTATCTCTTTAAGAGAAGCAAATTTACCATAAATTTTTTCCAACGGCAAGCATTTTAAAATTGCTAAATGATTGGTTTGACTATTCATTTCATCTGTTTCTTTTGATCAAAATATTATGGCAAAAATTTTATGGATTTGACCAAAATAAACAAGAACTGAATCTCGGAAAGACCAAATCCATTATGAATGTAGTTTGTACAAAGCTTAAGTTGCATTTTTAACAAACCCAGTGGCGACTCGATCCATATCCAAACATTTTTATTAAAAACTTAAATTTGGATGAAGCATAATTAAAATATAGAGTGTATAAAATAGTTGTTTTTTTTACACTGGCTACAATACTGCCTTACATTTCAAACCATAACAAAATAAAGGTACAAGAAATTAACTTTAACTATTATCCACCACTTCTTATGTTTAAATACATCAGTGGCTTTAAGGCTCTTAACACGATAAGTGTCTACACCTGGGACTGCATTTAGTTAAACCTCAGAACCCCTTGTACCACACCCAATTTTTACATAAAGAAACTTTGACCTGAATGGGATTTGAACTGACACATCTACCAGAGTAGGTTAGTAAACACATTGGGGCATAGTGGTACAGGCATCTTAAGAGTGGGAGAAACATAACATATTTATTTTCACTTTAAATTAGAAAATTAAAAAATAAATTGTACCAAATAAATAACAATACTGTATGCTAATAAAATAATGATTTATGCATTACTACAAATGTAGATTTTCCATTTCACAATTCACTATTAGCTAACTGTACTAAGAGTATCCCATTTGTGCATTAACATTTCCTATGTATACCGTCTTAAAGCGGTCTCAGCCACAGTATGGTGCTAATTGTAGATTAAAATTTATTTCAAACCGTAATAAAATATCTTATAATGGAATCAACAATTCCTACAAACTCTAATTTTTGTGAAATTTAGAAAATATAATACACTATGAAAAACTTATAAGATCATTTATAAAGAAAAAACATCAAAATAATTTATTATAAAATGGTTTTCTTAAATATGTTACAAATATTTTTCATCCTTTATTCATGAACCGAAAATGAAATTTATAGACTTAGCACAATTAGTGAATTTTATTATAACTACCTGATATATAAAAAGCACGCACACAACGCTTTAACAAGTTAAATAGCTGTCCTAAGTTGCCATAAAAAGAACTTCTAATAGCTTCAGGAGAAATTTAATCATTAATTATTCATAAACATTTCCTTGGTCTCCTGCGGCTAACCCCCCCTTTTCCATAAAAATTTCACTCTGATCATCAACTTAATTGTAGACCCTCCCCATAACCCCACCAAGTAAATTATTGATGCACTACTGCACAAACCTGTTCACAGACCTAAAGAACACCATGAATATAACATACAGTAAGTCCTGCTATAACGTTGCCTATTAGAATGTTTTTTGGTTACAACGTTGTTAATAAGCTGTGACAATTTTTTTACTTAATGTCCGCTGTTGGGTACAATGTTGTTTTTCAGCTGAACATGCGCCAAGTGTCAACCACTTGGTTCCTGTTTGTGTGGGCCTAATAGGCCTATGAGTCATGCAGGTCACGTCAGAGAGGGTATTTTTACGCAAAAAAATATATTTTGTTTGTTTACAGTATTTTAAATTTAGAATATTTTACTTGAAACTTGATACTTTTTGCACCAGATTTAGAAACTTTCAGCATTACTGAGTTGGCAACACTTAAGATGGTGCAAGATATGAGCAGTTTTGTTTAGCTTTCTTTGTAGTTTTTATATTTTTAGTTTGTGTGGGTCTTTTGTTTATCTTTCATGTTTGTTTTTTTATATTTAATACATTTTAAGTTCGCGTGTGACTTGTGTTTACCATTCTTTGTTTTTATATCTAATTTTATTTTTAGTTCGCGTGCAACGTGTTTTTACTTGTTTTGTTTTTTATTTTAGCTAAAGGGGGCAGTGGTGTCTAAACGTCCATGTAATTTATCTAACACTTTAAGGCCCTGACACAGACTCCGTATCCGTAGGTCCATGGTCCGTAAGAAATCGATGCTACAATATCAGATTGCTCTGGCCACAGAGTCCTTAACTCCGTAGAAGTTGCCCAACTTTAACTTTCTATGGACTTGTTTATACGGACTACCAATCACAGCCGAGTAAATATGTACATGCGCCTAGAAATAAAGAAAGAATGGCAGTGATAGAATCCGTCGCTATGGAAACATATACAAAATGAAAAGCTGGCTACACGCGGACCTATCTCAGAAACATTTTTCTAAAAATCTAAACACCCCGGGAAGAGCGGCTTCTAGGAAAGTGTTTTCATAGAAATTCGAAGTTCTCAGAAATATTGGCTTTGCTTTTGTAGGTTCAACACCCCTAATATTTTGTTTATACTATATTTACTAGCATCATTTAATTTTTTGTAATTGATAAATTATGGCTACTAGTGATTTTTCATCCAAAATATTAGTAGGCCTACATCTGTTTAGCATGTTCAGGCTATTGCAAACACTTATTTTAAGTTTGATAGTTAAAATAAAGTTATAAATATATTTCTTGTGATTGTTCTTAACCTATATTTTAATATAAATACTGGAAGTTTTCTACACAAAGTAGTTTTTGGTTTCTTTGATCAGCTGACTGTTTGACAAATTCTCCATACTGTAGACTATTTTCTTTCGAATTTTTTGATTGGATGAAGTTTCTTACTATCTTATTGGTTGAAACAGTCACGTGATTACGGATATTGAGACTGTAATCGTGAGTAGAATTTCTTATGGACCTGGAGTACGAACCACGGACCTACGGATACGGAGTCTGTGTCTGGGCCTTTAATTGCAAATAAAAACAGATGATCAATTAGTCTGGTTGTTAAAATGGACGTAATACAGCGACTTGAATTCGGTCAGCTGCAACTTTGGGCCTACCTGCAACTACTATTTTCACTATAGGGAAAAATTCCATGAAAATTAAGTGCAATGTGGAAAACTTTTCATGGCTCAGTGTGACAAAGGTCAGGTGTACAAGAAATGAACGCATTGAAAGGATGGAGAAAATGCTTTCGCGGTGGATTGAATCTCAAAACCAACGTAGTGCCCCAGTTACTTTAGCCATTGTTCAAAGTAAAGCTAAATCTTTATATCATGACGTGCTAAAGCCTAAGGACAGCGAAGGCTCTAAAGAAGAATCTTTCAGTGCCAGCCGAGGGTGGTTCGATGGTTTTAAGCACCGGTACAATTTTCATAATATTAAAGTGACTGGTAAAGCTGCAAGTCCTGACAATATTTTGGCGGAAGCCTTTGTTGTTGAACTTCAAAACATCATTGAAGACGGCAGATACAAACCAAATCAAGTTTTCAATGTTGATGAGACCGGATTGTTTTGGAAATATATGCCTGCCAGAACTTACATTTCATAGGAAGAAAAGACAGCACCAGGTTTTAAAGCTGTGAAAGATTGTGTAACACTGTTGCTAGGTGGGAATGCATCTGGTGACTACAAGATGAAGCCACTCCTGATTGCCAGATCAGAGAATCCACGGGCTTTGAAAGGAAAGATGAAGGAGCACCTTCTCGTTGTTTACAAAGCCAATAAAAAGGTGTGGATAACTGGTGCCATGTTCTGTGAGTGGTTGAAAGTCTACACAATACCCGTGTGGAAGAGGTACTGTGCGAAAGAGAATTTAGATTTCAGAATTCTCCTCCTCACATCCTCATGACATTCTTGACTTGGATGAGCACGTGAAGATTGTTTTTCTCCCTCCCAATACTACGGCTCTAATCCAACCAATGGACCAAGGTGTAATTGCCACTTTCAAATGATACTACTTGCGACGTACGTTTGAGCAACTTGTCGCAGCTACAGATGGTGAAGACAAGACCAGCATCAAGGAGTTCTGGTGGAGCTACAAACTCTTTAACGCCATCAACAACATATCAATGGCTTGGCAAGAGGTTTTCCATACATGCCTAACGCAGTTTGGCGAAATCTCTGGCCTAAATGCGTCACAGATTTTAAAGGATTTGAAGAGATTGTACCAAGTGCAAACACAAACCTCCTCAACATTGCTCGTGAAGCAGGCTTCCAGAATCTGGAAATGGAGGACATAGAAGAGGTGGTGGACGCCGAGATTGAGGAACTCGATAACGAGGAGCTACAAGAGCTAGCCCAAAATCCAAGCCCTGAATCTGACAGCGAAGAGGACAAGCCAACATGCACATTTACTATGAAGAGCATGGCTATTGTATTTCACCGCATTCAAGAAGGACTTCAGATGTTGGCTGATGAAGACCCTGATGTAGAACGCAGCGCAAGAGTTCACAGGACTGTCATGGAGGGCCTTACATGTTACCAGGAAATTTACAACCAGTGGCCGCCATGGTGACAAATGAGGGGGATAAGATTATGAGTGGTGAGCCAGTCCCATCCACATCCCGAAATTAAATGTATTCCTGTCCTGAGCTGTTTCCGCGATATGATACTACATGTATTTGTAAGTATTTTGTGGGGCCATGGAACCTAATTCCTACACTTAACATTGATACTTATGGGAAAACATAACTTTTATAAAGATGTTTTCTATAAAGTTGTGTTTCTCAGGAACATAACACAACGTTATAAGAGGATTTACTGTACATCACAACATTTAAACTCTATCCAAATGTACTAGTTTGTCTATTTTCATATATTCGAGGTATGTTAGTACATCAGAACACACATCCTACTAGTGGAAGCAAGTGCATATAAAGTTGTGGTCGGGGGATCCGAACATATATACGAATGAAAACTTATTGGCTAAAGGTATAGTACATTTTTTTAAGCACCACCACCCCCTCCCAGAAAAATTACTTTTTTCTGCCCTTGAGGGGAAGATGTTTCAATATGTTTCCATGGATAATATCTCGGTATAAAAGTACAATTTTTTTTGCACTGTTTATTACTACCCCCTCACATATTTATTGAATACACCGAAGTGTTAACAATGAGTAAGATTTAATTTAAAGGAAGTGTAACTACATCTTCTTGAAGGGAGAGTGAAAAATCATTAAGGGGCATCTTCATTACACCAAACTGGAAACTTCAGTTTATTGCAAGAGTGGTGCCTTGGACTATTCGGCCACCAAAGAAATTAAAAAGTATTACAATTTATATAATATATATCATAAATATAAGAATGTTAAGTGTTCATTTAAAGAAATCAGCTGTTTAATCAGGACTAGAACTTTTATATTGAGAAGCCTGAATTAACAGACTAAAATGCCTGGATAAAGCTCGCACATTAAAAAAGTTATGGCCTAAGACTTTAAAAGTGAAACATGAATTTTAACTTTCTCTTTTTAGTAAAGATTGTTTTATTGAAAATAGCACAATATTTGCAACTTTTTGTTTAACAATTATGGCAAACTGTTATAAAACTTGGACAAGATTGTGTACATTAATTTTATTGTGCAATACCATTTGTTACTAGAAATTCACATATTTACTAGTTTATTTTACAATCACAATTGAGACAAGTTTTCAATTCAAATCCAACCAAATAAGTCAAACCCTTTTTTGTGTTTCAACTGTAACAACCAATAACTAGAGCCCCGTAAAAAATGGTGTGACAGGATAAAGCGAAAAGCACCATACAAAGATGGAATAACTACTTTTTCGTTTGATAGTTTTTAGATATGATTTACAATGTTTTAGAAAAGCGAAATAAAACAAAATTGTCTTGTTACACGAAATCCTCCTATAATACGAAATAACTCAATTTTTACAAACAAAAAAAACTTTAAATAAACACACAATAAAGCAGAAATTTTGACCATGCTGTAATTTGATTATATTTTGTTATAGTGTAAGCTAACTTTGGGCTACAAAATTGTGAAATATGCAGACAAACTTGACAAAGAATTTTAAAGCAAATATATAAGGTTTCAATAATAAATTTTAATTTTGAATAAACATGAAATAACACTGAAAAATGAGATTTAAAAAACAAAATTGAACTAAAAATAAAACCATTTTCACGGGGCTCTACCAATAACGCACAAGACAATTATTGAACTTGCTGAATGCAATGTGTTGTCAACTACTGAGCTGCATACAATAAGATTAAATGTTACACCACTAAAACATAATTTGCTTGATAGATTAAATGATTATATATAACTTAAATAGGAAAAATTTCTAGTTCCAAGTACACTCACATAGTGGCTACAGACAGGGAAAATAGGGAAAACCTGGAAAAGTCAGGGAATTTTTGGATGACAGGGAAAACAGGGAAATGTCAGGGAATTTAACTAAAAATATGGAAAAGTCAGGGAATAAAAAATATGTCTAAAAAATATAATTAATTTCGCAACCAAACACTGAAACAAAAGTTAATAATTCCTAAATAAAATAACATTTTAATTTTTTAAATAACTGATAAAACTATTTATGTTTAGTAGATACATTTTTTTAAATATGTGACCAATAATAAAGAAAAAAAGTCATCATCCACCATTAAAACTGGAAAAACCGTCAGGGAAAATTTAAAAATGTAGCCTGGAAAACCTGGAAAAGTCAGGGAATTTTGTAAAATATGTTTTGTAGCCACCCTGACTCATCAAACAAAGTTGTCTAACCTGTCATCAGATAGATTGATGCTAACTCCATGCGCAGTAGCCATGTAAATTAGTTGCTCACTGGTACCTCCCTTTTATATTCATAGTACCATGGCTCACTATCATTTAATATATATATATATATATCTCCCTGAGCTTGGTAGCATCATTTTCAAATAGATTTTTAAATTATTGGCATTTACCTCCTTTCACATTCATTTGTTACATTATGTATGATTGCCACCCACCTCGAAAACTGGGTAAAAAGTAATTATTTTGTGTCTGGAAAATAATGGGGGAGCAGGGAATTTCTCAATAAATAAATAGAATATTTGAAAAGTTGGACTTTGAATAGACAAATAAACTGCCCTAAACAGGTGCTAAAATAAAATAAAAAATAGTATACCAATTTAATCAGTATGTCCTATCGCAACTCCCCTCACCTATTTTTTTCTCCTTAAAATATTGGGTTGCATAACAACTGCTTGAATTTCCCCATCAAGGTTAAATCATCCTGTTCTAAATATAAAAATCATTACTAATTTCCCAATAGCCAATTTTATGAAAAATAAAATTTCATTCCTCTATTAAAGTGTCTAAACAGTGGGAATTCCTTCTGGAAAAACCAGAAAATTATATTTTAAGCAAATAGTAACAAGCTTGATTAAGTTTCGACACTTTGGTCAGTATACTTTATCAATATTTTATAATATATTTGTCATTAATATATTCATAATTGCCTAACTAAATCTGTGGAGTTTTTTAGGAACAATTATTTGATTCACTAAAAAAATAATTCAAGCATACAAGTTATATGTGTAAACTAAGGGTTACAGTTGGTTTTTTAGGGCAGGCTTGCAGCCTCAGAGTTTATTCTGTGCAGCCCTCTAGCTGGAATTGAAATACTTTGTTGCATAAATAAACAACAAATTAGGCTCTTGGAGCTGACGTAAATACTCACTAACTTCCATTTAGTTTCCAGAATCGTAAGTATAATGCCACTTATATAATGTATTTGTTAAAAATAAGTAATTATTCGTCCATGTTTTTATTATATTTGTGCATTAGATCATATAACTGTCATGTATATCCCCTGGCCAATTTCCCAATAACTTACTATCTGTTTGGGTAAAGGTTGGACATGCTTCTTCTAGAGTTTCATATCAACATTTTATTTCACACCATCATTAAATAAATATACCTCCAACAATTATACAATCTCTCTATACCTATTACTTTGTCCATAAAATACTTTTCACTACAGAAGGTACACTAATCTCTTTAACAGATTATTTCATTTTAAATCTAGCTTAGTTTTTGTTTACAACTGTACTAATTCATTTTAAAAAAACTCACATTTTTTGCTTAGTTGAAGTTTCATTAACCATGATAGACTTTTCAACAAAATACAGTTATTGTTATCTCTGTTGTGTCCAAACACAAAAGTAAAGTCCTTGTTAAATATAACTTTACAAATGAGCCTCTTAAGGGCCCGGTCAATGGTCGTTGGAAGTGAAGAGTCGCGTCAGTGCCAGCCCCCAATTAAAGATAGCAGAAGAAAGCAATTGAGTTTTACCTTGTCTCGGCGCCTCAGTCAAATCTACAGTGTTGCCAGAGCTATCGGCACTTAAGAGCCCACCTCTACCCCTCACCCTTCCAAAGAGTGGGCCTGAGTTGGCAAACAAAGCTCTAATCCTCTGCAACCTTATCTCAGGTAGCAATCACCTTGTATTGAAAGGAGTCAGAGCCCAATTCTACCCCTCACCCTTCCAAAGAGAGGACCTGAGTTGGCAAACAAAGCTCCAATCCTCTGCAACCTTTATCTCAGGTAGCAATCACCTTGTATTGAAAGGAGTCAGAGCCCAAAACTTGTACAAAGGCTTGACGAGGGCTGTTAGGGGCAATAACCTAAGATTGTCCCAAGTAGAAGGCAATGCATTTGTCAACTGGATGAGCTTTCATTGAAATTCATCCTGGCCATAGCATATACAAATTGGAAGTTTTTAGGCTCTTACATAATGTCCATTCGTAATAAAATTGGGGTATAGTCTGGTTTGCCAGTGATGGGCAGGTTGGGCTTCAAATACCGGCTGGGTGTATACACACAAAGAGTGTTTTATAAGGTTTTCCACTCTATCGTCCCACAAATGTGGTTACATTTTTCTAAAATTTACTTTACTATTTCCTACCCTATTAATGCATTTAAATGGGAATATATCAGACAAGTAGCTGTATACAATACAATAGGAACAATCATAATATTAAAGTGATAAACAAAAGTCTCCTAGAAAGTAGAAACTGTATCATGCCAGAACTGAGAATAAACATTAAATTACAAAATTAATTGAATAATAAATACAATTGTACTTGTATCCATACATTATTACATTAAAAACATGAAATAATAGTTAAATGGTGATTTATTTTAAAACAACATTTTATTGGATAAATAATAATAACACAAATATTTAAAAAAATTGTCATTTCTTAAATATTACTCCCGACACACAATTAAAAGCAACAATTACTATACATTGGTAATATTATTTAAATGCTAAAGCAATCAAAATAAATTACACAAAAGAAATATACGATTATTCATTGAATAAAAGTTACCTTTTAACAATAATTATTGTTGATATTTATCTACACTAGTAAGCTTGGAGGTTTATGTGGGTGATGGAACTGACAGAGATCCCTGATAATCCAATAGGTACAACAGTTGGCGAGTAGAGCTGAATGACCAGGGCTCAAATCCCCATTCATGTGTCATTTTTCTATCTTTACACAATCGCTCCATCAGAATGTCATCTTAAAACATATATTGGCTTAATTCAAAATAGTTTACAAATACTATATCGGGATTCTAAATTTGAAGTTTAGGCAAGGGAATATGTCTTTATAAAATCTTGGATTACACGAATATTAAAGCTATCAACTGTTTCAACAGGAAATAAGCATATAACCTGAAAAGGCAGTAAGACATCATGCTAAAATAAGAGTAAATAATGGATAAACTAAAGTATACAAGAAATGTATAAAATTACGAAAGAAGTTATTACTTACACACTCCTGGAGAGCCAGGAAAAGAGAGGAATTCAAGAACAACTTAAAAATATTGGAATGTTAGTAAGATTTAATTGAAATATTTATATAGTGAGTTTTCTATAGTAAAAAAAGCTAACTGAATAACTCATATTTTATCCTTCCACACCCTTTCCCTTCTATACCACTTTTCTTCCTGAAAAATAGTGATTGTGAGTGACTGCATATATTTCTACATCAAAATCAAATCACTCTGTTCTAAACACCAATTTCATTACCTCATTAATCAATCTTATAAATAATAAGGTTTCGTTTCTATATACTCTCATTAAGTGTCCGATAAAATGAAAATTCCCTTTAGAAAGTCTGGAAAAAATAAAGAATTCTCTGGTTAAAAAAATAGTGGTAGCCCTAAAAGTAAAAACAAATCAAAGCTTTATTAAATACTGTGTACAACCAATTTTTTAAATAAATGTGTCAATTGTAGTTTTAACTTAAAGGAATGAATTTTATGTGATTCACTATTTATTATAAATCTGGTTGGTCGTTAGCAGTTTTACATCCCACGGGGAGCAAATTTAAAATACAAGCCAATCATCCACGCTAGCTATTGTTAGTAGATTAGAAAAATACACAATATTATAATTCAGTTTTCTTCGGCCACTTGAATTCGAAATGTAAGTTCCCCTGTCAAGATGCCCAATGCTTTCAGTATGGGAAAAAACACAAATGCTACACGATTGTGCATAAAAATATTGAATTTTTAGATACTCGCCAATAAAATAGAAATCAAATTAATTATTTAATGACACGTGTGCTCCTTTTATCTCCTTTTATCTTTTGAACTACTTCTTAAAAAAATGAAATATTTATGTCATTTTATTATTTCCTTATGGGTAGTGCTAGTAATGCAAAGTGTGAAGTGGCCAGAGCTGACATTTCGGTCAAAACTCGTATAGAAGTTTTGACATGTAAGAAACTAATTTAATGGAAACTGGCCAAGTTTTGAACACGCATAAACACCCAATAAGATACAAATATTTTCGAGTTTTGATCTTATTTTGGCCCACAATTTTGTAGCGAGAAATAATAAAATTTCATAGAAAATATATATAACTATTTTTATCATCTTCAGATGTGAGAAAAAAAACCTGTCAAAGTTAGCACGCAATTATCAGTCTCACCCGCTTTATTAGACAAATTATTTAAGGCGTCACTCTCGTGTTAAACGGGCCTTATGATGGCGGGGAGATTGGGGTTCGAATCCCAGTCGGGTCTACTGAAGCTCTCTTGTCCCTATATGTTGTCCTACTCAGCTTGAGGGCAAATGTGGGTAGATTATCTCTAAAATGCTTCCTTCCTCATCCCTACCTTAATAGAGTAATTATTATATACTTGGTCTCTCTGGCATAAACTGGGAGGAACTTTGCCTTACATATTTTTGTTAGGGGCTCTGGTTTGTAACTAATATCCTTGTCAAGTTTCAAGCTTTGCTAGCCCTGGCACAAACTACGAGTCACAATTATTATCTGTAAACAAGTTTGCAATAGTAGAAAAATACTTAAATAAGGAGTTAACGTCCTCCAATTTTAACAAAACTCAGTATACAAATAGTATTTTCAGGAAAAATTTTTTTGTTCTTTCTCAGTGCTAGGAACAAGCATTTAGAGAAAAAACGCGAAAAAAACTCAACGTATTTTATCAAACCTTAACCAATCTAGGCATTCTAGATACATATTAAGCCTTTAGTAAATCATGGTTATTTTAAAATTATAATAATGTAACTTTAAAACCACACGAATGACCTAAGTCTAACCGAAACAAAATTATTTCAAAAAATAGATTTGCTTTATTCAGTTTCAAAAAATACACATAAAAAATATTTCCTTGCTCTAGTTATTTTGAAAATATACACTTAAGAATTAATAAGATGCACTTGCTTAGATCACCACAGAAGATATAAAGGTTTAAATTGTGGTTATACCACACTCGTAAATAGTAGAAATTGTGAAATCAAAACTATTTACAGATGGAGAATGTGTAAAGGAGTGTATGGATTCGGTAGCTGAAGTTCTGTGTCCATCACAAAAACATTTATTTTCAATAGTTAGTTTCTCGGGAGTAGCTGTGACCAGAAGAATTGAAGAATTAGCGAGCAATATTGAAAATACTCTTAAAGAACATGCTTCTAAGTTTGTGTTTTTTTCATTGGCCCTCGATGAGAGTACTGACATTACATAAACTGCCCAGTTGGCTATTTTTTACCAGGGGAATTCACAATGACTTTACCATAACAGAAGAAATTACCGCTCTTTTTCCAATGAGTGGCACTACTAAAGGCATTGATATTTTTTAATGCTGTTTCTTCAACTTTGGAGCAATACGATCTACAGTTGAGCAATCTCTCCGGAGATGTTACTGACGGAGCTCCTGCAATGGTAGGGAAAAATGAAGGTGTTGTGGCACTAATACGAAAAAAAAAGCTAGTACTTCTATGTGTCAAAATGGCAACGTCATACAATATCATTGAATTATACTCCAAGAAAACTTGTGCGCTAAAAGTGTGTGCTTCAAAGATGTTATGAACGATATAACGAAAATAGTAAACTTCATCAGAGCCCAAGGATTGAACCACAGGACATTTAATACATTCCTTAAGGATATGGACTCAGAATATGGTGATGTACTCTACTACATAGAGTTTTGCTGGCTCAATGGAGGTAAGATACTGAAGCGAGTGTTCGACCGGAAAGAAAAAATTCGTGAATTCATGGGAAGTAAGGGCAAGCCTGTCCATCAGTTCAACGACCCTGAATGGATGGCTGATTTTGCATATCTTACTGATATCTCTGTGCACCTAAACGACCTGAACATACGACTACAAGGTAAGAATAGTTTGCTACATAAGCTCTTTTACCAAGTGAAGGCATCTGAAAACAAACTTTGTCTGTGGGAAGTTTAACTTCAAAAAGGTGAACTAACACACTTCCCAACACTATCTCAATGTGAAGTTCATAGTGAAAAATACAGCTGCCCTCACTGATCTAAGGTCCAATTTTGATACGTATCAATGATACACTCAAAATATGTTGAAGAAAAACAATTTACAAATCTCCGAACTCATGTTCTGCTCACAGTATCACTCTTTGTTAATATCTACAGCTGTGAACAACTTTTCTCAAGGATGAACATTGTGAAGTCGAAATTGAGGAACTGACTGACTGACACCCACTTAGAAAGCTCCCTTTGAATTAGTACATATGGCATTAAAGCCAATATTGAAAAATTAGTTAAGAAAAAGCAGTGCCAAGTGTCTCATTAAAATTAGACCCGAAAACATTTTCAACAACACCTTTTAATATGGGTAAACATTTATTTTCTATGGAATTAACTTAGTTTTAAACTTTAATTTTCACATTTTTATTATGACTTGTTTTAGATTTTAGGTTTTTTAATAGTATGGCCAAATTACATTGGCTACAACTGTACAAACATGAGATTGGAATATTATATTATATATGACATGTTTTATGTAAGGTGTGGTGTGAAACACTTTGGTTGAGGAAAAAGTGGCCCTTGATTCAAAAAATGTTGAAGATCACTGCTTTAGACGTTCAGAAACACGTATTCCGAGTGGAAAAGTTGAAATTAGTTTATTCAAAGGAACATTAACATAAAGTCCAGAGATCTGGAAAACAAGGAAAAGTCGGGGAATTTATTTGGCCAGAGAAAAATCATGGAAAAATCAGTGAATTTTATAAGATTTCTAGAATTTCAACATATTCATTAAAAAAAATACACAACTTTTATTCACAATAGTAAAAATAACACATTTCTTCCATACTAATCTCATTTATCAAGGTCAACATGTGATTCTTGCATCATCTTCCCTATACTGCACATCTTTAGCCATTGAGGGAGGCATGGTTATACGCACACACAAGTATTCGATTGCGTTATAGGGAGAAGAAACTAAAAAAGAATATCTCTCACAACAATTTTAAACTGTACCGGCTTAAGGCGATCTTTTAACATTCCAATATGTTCTCACTGAACTCTTACTTAGGCCATTGCTTTAAGCTGCATTACTTTAACCTCTCCACAGAGCGACAATTTCAGAATGTGTGTCTAAAAATAATACATTAATATTCTTTAAATTAAAAAATTACGTCTGGCATGGGAATCGAACCGGTGACCTTTGGATTAGTACACCAATGATCAAACCATTGCGCTCTCCAGAGAGTTGTCCAGTATTCAGCGTCACTCTTCACTCATATTTTAATGCTATAACCTTAATTAATGGGCCTGAGCACGGGACAAATCCTGGTTAGTTCAGTGGTAGAGCATTGGTTAACTAAGCCTAAGGTCCCAGGTTCAATCTCCATATCCAGGTGTAATTTTTTAATATAAAGAATATGATATTTAGATGCAGCTACAACCATAACTAACAAAAATAATAGCTTAACTATTTAATCCATCACTATTACATTAAGTTATGATCTTGATTAATTAATATTTGTATTAGATAGTGACTGGAGAAGTTAGAAACTGACTCTGGAAAACCTGGAAAAGTCAGGTAGTTTTAAAGTATTGTTTGACTGGACACCCTGATTAATGATTTTATCTGGAACAGGCTTTTTTCCCATTATCCTTAACTTAGGTGGGGGAAGAGGGGTAGTTCCTTTTAATTTCTTTCTTTCTTCTCAAAAACACTAAACTGCTTAGACTATTTCACTAGCTTGTCATCAGTTGCAGTCATTTAGTTTTTTTNTTTTTTTTTTTTTTTTCATATTTTAGTCTGGTATTTACTTTCAAGATTGTATCTGTCGTTTTATAATAATAAAAATTATCACTGATTTTAATAAAATATCAATTTTAAGCACATTTAAACCAATGTTTCTTGAATTTTAAATGAATATCAATCTGGGCACTATTTTAATTAATTTTAAATTTGTTATATTACTTTAAAACGTAACATTTTAAGAATCAGAAGAACAACTACAACAGTTACTGTGGATTCACACATTCGCCAAAAAAAACTAGCGCAGACATAAATGTTGTCGCATGACGAGCTCTAAGCCAATCACAAGATTTCCGGCTCATCGGCACAAGTTGTTCTGCTAAAGTTCAACTCATCTCTACTTTTTCCGCTCTGCCCGAGAAGTTCAGCGAAAATGTGTGTATCAATGTGTTATATATATATTTATATTGTTCCATGACACAAAATTTTAATTTGAAAACATCCATCGGGAGAATGATCTAAAATATATGTTTATCAACCAGAAAATAAAATATGTAAATAATCAGCTGTTTTAAGTTAGTATTGCAATGCATCATGGGTTAACATACAGCATGAGAATTGTTGCACCCCTGAGGCAGATTCTGTTTCTATTCTCGGCAAACGAGTGAATCAAGCTTTATGCCACTCAGTATTATACTTTCTTTTAAATATAAGTTGGGTAAATTAGTATCCCATATTTAAATAAGGTAAAAGAAAAGATACATAATTATAAAAGTCTGCCATTAAACTTAAATGCCATACCCAGGAATTGATTGGTGTGTTCTAATAGATATCACTTTAAAAAAAATCACAAAACACTTAACACAAACGTTATTAAGTTTAAGAATTTGAAAAAGGTAATCATTAAGGTTGTAAATTTTATTTTATTCAAAGGATTGAATCACAGACAATTTAAAGCTATGCTGAGTGAAATCCAGATAGAACACACATAGTAGTTA
The DNA here is from genome assembly GCA_902141385.1 of Timema californicum. NCBI lineage: Eukaryota > Metazoa > Arthropoda > Insecta > Phasmatodea > Timematidae > Timema > Timema californicum. The sequence continues at coordinate 63,809 of CABFOW010002597.1, read as the reverse complement.
TTAATTTACATTCAGGAATGAGTTGGTTAAGCGGAGACGCGGCAGTAGGCCTAAAGTCAGTTGGCCTAGAAGTCATTTGTCCTAAGAGTCGGTTGGCCTAAAGTGAATTCTGAGTAAAAATCACCTTTATACAATCGAGCATTGAGGTTGTAAACGTGCAACCTATCTCAATTGGCACACGCGCTACCGACTATCTTGGACTCGACAGTAAATTCGTCTAGGATTCGAACCCCAACCTGATTACTAACAGCGACAAAGTGTAATTAAAGTATAACGCCTTATACCGGACGGCCACCACTGTAGTTCACCCAAAAGAAGATTATGGCATGGTAAATTGTTGCTTTACATAAAATATATTTTCAAATATTCAACAGCCTCAGCATTTGCAACAAAATCCAGCCTATTGAACCACATTAAGTCCTGCTGTAACGTTGTCTATTACAACGTTGTTTATTTAAAACACCAATAGTCTCTGATCCTCGTTTTACTTAACGTTGTCCATGACTGGCTACAATGTTGTTTTTCATCCAATTAAATCAATCGTCAAGGTTGAATCGTTTGCCAAACGCCTGATAACCGCCCGCGCTATGCAAGAGTCATGCAGACCCCATCACGAGGTGCATTAACTTGGAATACCACTTTCAAATTTTGAATTTTTTTATATCTCAACGTTTTGTTTAAGTTTTGTACCGTTTTGTACCCCCACCATTTTGAGAAATTAGCATATCAAAATTGCCACTCAAAATTAAGGGTTAATTAGATCTTTATGAGTTTGAACTTTTTTCAATGCAAACGTTTTGTAATAATTCTGTACCGTTTTGTAACATAAATTTGTTTTGCGTATAATATCTCACCAAATTAATCGAGGTTTATAAATTATAATTTAATTAATATACTACTTCAGGGGCGGATCCAAATCATTTTCATAGGGAGGAATGGGGGTGTCATAATTATAAATTACATAGTATCTTGCAATTTTAGAGTTCTGTTTAAAGCCATTTAATAGTTTCTCATTCATATTTGAGCTTATGAGTAAGATACTAGTGAGACTCAAAGGACAGAGGTATCTCATAGGGCTAGAGGGGAAAGGTATTTTTTTTATGATAACCCCTTTAGCACGCATGTGGTTTTAAGGATAGTGGTATCTCCGGGAGTATATAGGGTTAATCATCGATCGTGCTTCTCGAGGGTGGGATGGTTCAGGGGGGAGGGTGTGTGATGATAAATTTGGGTGGGTTCTAAGGAAGGGTGCGCGTGTTTTTTTCTCTTTCTCTCAGAATATAGTCTCAGATCCTCCTTAGTCTAATGCGTGTGTGCTCTTTTGAAGAGTAATTCTAATAGCCCTCGGGTATACGGCACCATCATATTGTTAAGAAATATTGTGCCATCACTATCGCCGAATACGATACGGGTATCTCCGAGCTTGGTCGAGCCAAATTCATGACGGACTCCTTATGTCTTATCGGAATGTGCTTGAGACAAATAAAGATATGTATCCAATAAGTGTTTGTTTTACAATTTCTTGGGTGAGATTTCCACCTCCTCCTTCACTTTGGGTTCGGTGAGCGTCTTTGCCATCTTTCTTAGAGGATCTGTGATAGGTTTGAATGTTTCCTTCGCGAAGTACTCGGACTCGTGTCGAGCATCGCGTAGTTGCTTATACTTTCGTTTAATAATCTTACTCGCTTTTATGATATCCTCCGTGACATTCGTCGACATGGTGCAAGGTGCGAATGTCTCTTACGATGAAAAAACTGTTCGTTATATATAAACGTAAGTAAAACCTAATTCGACGTGTAAAATCTGTGGCGTCGTCGAGAGTCTTTCCGTCATGAAAGATATAGTCATCCTTGGACACCTCGAAAGGAGTGCCGTTGATAGGTCTAAGATTCAACAAGCAAATAATACCTTTCAAATTCATTACCATCGTTGAAACGGTCCCCACCCTCTTGAACTTATAACTGCGTTCACCCGTTAGAGTCAATTCGAAATGTCTCGCATCCTTCCTCGTAGATTTTGAATCTAAATAGATGTAAATGAAACCATGACTAGAAATAGTCTTCATAAGCTTAAGGTAGGTCTTAAGGTAGTGAGGGCATACCTGTTTTTCAAAACTAAGCACCCGCATCGTAAAACCAATCGGCTTCTTTCACCTTTACGGATAGTATACCTCTTGCCATCATACCGTTCAATTCTGTGTAAAAGGTTTGTTGTATCGCGAACGACTCCTCTAGCCTTAGAAACTTCGCACCCAAAGCGTTAAACACCGTTTTATTCTCGTTGAGATGATATTAATGACGACGAGACAGTTTCCAAACCTCCTCCGTCCCTTGACGACTACTCCTCTCAAAGTTGGTGTATTTTATTCAATCGTTTTCCGAACTCTCGATCAATGAGTCCATCTACCTTTTGATGGCGTCCTTGGCTGCGTTGAGAGCGAGTTTCTGCTCGTTACTATGTCTCGCATCCATCCTATCGACGTAATACTTGTTACAGACATCCTTAGATGCGATGGGCGTCTCGACGTTGACGATTCTCTTAGATATAGCTTACTAATACCCTTGAGAGGTTAGAGTTAGATTTCCTTCCGTCTCAACGATAGATTTATACTTGTAGAGACTATGACCGAATTTAGATATGGACGACATGATGTCTTACCTCGGACTGAGTATCCGTTCATGTCAATTGTGCAAGATAAAGGTATTGAACCCGTAGCGATATCGTCCTTTATCAACCTCATGATCTTTTTTCAACGATGATATGAACTTAGACTTTAAACGAGATTCCTTCTCGAAATTATACGAAGACTATGCCAATTTCCAGACTTTGTAATACGGAACGAGCGCCTCTTTGCCTTTACTTGACCCTTCCCATTTCAAGTCTCACGCACCCAACATCGTGTTCGATGCCAGCCGACAGGAAGATACTCTCAAGGACGGTATGGTAACGTGTCGTAAAACTTTCGAGACAGGGGAAAATATCCCCTCAAATACCAAGGCGTTTTGTCTCATCATACACGATAGAGTGGTCCGCTATAACCCTTCAAGCAGCGACGTCAGCAAGATGACATCATAAATGGTGCATCATTGTTCTCGTATTCAGCAATATGTTGATCGACGTGCAAGGGTACTTGAGTGAGGAGCGAGTATTCATCTTCAAGGAGGTGGGCGTTCTAAATTTCGAACCTTTTGACGAAGCCAACTACAAGTTTCTTCCACCGTTCAAAATCGACATCCTCTCCGCATCGAGTAGGAAGAATGTAAATTGGGTAACCGATTATTATCACGGACTATCTTGGTACGGCGGAGAAGTACAGTACTCGAATCTTCGTTCTATCATAATTTCTCATCTAGAGTGGTACACGTCACGACCATCGATCTATATTAAAGGAACGGAGAAGTTGATTTGTCTAGAGAGTGTCATCGACGTCGATAGTGACAAGTATGACTTTTACGAGCTAGGTGATCTTGGTTTTCCTTCTCTGAGTAAGCTTAAAAATCTGTACAACGTAGACAAGTGTTCCACTCATTCCGGTACTTTCTACTCGCGCGCTACAGAAAATGTCCGACTAATCCATGAATGGTTTAAGAGTTTTAAGTCTGATCGGACAAAACGTTTGCGATCTGGCCAAGAGTGCGATACAGAAAGATACGAATTCGGTCATTCCAGCAATGCTTCATATCATAGCCTTGATCAACGAGTGTAAACAGTACATCGATTTCGATAAGTTATCATGTTTCTGCGGTCAGGACGAGGTTGACACGCTCAGAAAGAAGAAAACTACTGACGCTTCTAAACATACGGTCTGAAAGAAAAATAAAACTTCTGAGGAAGTGGTCAAGGAGTCTACGAAGAAGAAGAAGAAGCTACAAGACGAGTCAAAGGATGTGTAAAGGAATACACAGACCGTTTTATCTGCAGTAACTAGTTTTAATTTTTCACTGTCAAACCTCCTTACCATTTTGAAAAATCTTCATTCAGTATCGATGCTTGAAGAACGACTCTCCAGCCGACCGTGTAGAAGGTGGTCTGGAGGCAGCAAACCATGGCGTACTCTTACCCATTCTGACAGTATCGACTTTTTTCTTACCTTTAATGACTTTACAAAGTAAAGGGTGTGTGCCTGAAAAAAGAAACTGTTCGTGCACTATACGAAGGACTTGTATTTGAACGGGCAATTTGAGCCCGAGACAGTGTATCAAAAAGATTTTAACTTTTTCATCGATCCTTCTTGAATACTCCTTAAGGCCTTGCCTACCCTCCTTGGCGGTGTGTTGAGCTTTCAGCTCTCAAAATAGATGGCGTTGCTAACGTTATACAAACTGGTGGATTCCAGCCATCAGGTTGGCAGCATTACTGGTTTGTTTAAACAATTGGGAGGCTGGGACCGGTAATCAGTAATCAGTAAGGCCGCAAGCAAACTTTTCTTAGAACTGATAGAGATAAGAAGTGTAGTGCCGGACAGTAAAGTGTGTAGGCGACCAAGTTGGACTAAAGGTGGGGAAATAAAACGTCAAGATACAATCACAGTCTCAAGCAGAAAAATTAGCTTATCCATACCAGCCAGCTAGACGCTTCTGTCTGGGAGTTCAAATCCCTGCTGAGGGTATTTTGAGGAGATCTTATTCAATCGCTTCCTTCTACTTTCCCACGCAAATGTGGGTACATTTCCTTCATTAATTCTGCCTGTTTAGGTATGAACTAATTACGCCAGTGGGTTAGGGATAAATACGTTTCAATTTAGAGGAAGTGTACCCGCATTCGCGTGGAGAGAGAGTAGGAAAATATTTAGGAAATATCACCCGATCATGATTGAGCCACGATCTCCCAGTCATCTGCAGACTAGTCTAATGTGAGAGTGACGCCTTAGACCATGTGGCCACCAAAGTTGGATATTACCAATCCTAATGTCTAAAAATAACTAAACGATTATAATAACATGACTTACCAAATCTTTAAAAATTACGTAAGCTAGAGAGGTGGGAGGGAGCTTACGTGAGGGAGGGAGGATCTAAAATCATGTAACAAAGCCTTACGTAATTTAAGGATGGCTCCCTTGCAATAAAAACTATGGGCCATAGATACAAGGCCTAGCAGCCGGGTCATGTTATTGAGCAGAGTAGAAACGAACTCAGGTCATTGCTTTATAACTCTCCTTTTTAAAAAAGTCTTGAACTTTTTTTTTCAGATAAATATCTGGGGAGGGTAGTGATAAATAATACTGTATACTTATTTATCAGAGAAAAAATTATTTAAGGTAAAATTAGAGATAACTTATTTTTGAAGATTTTGTCACTAACTATATAATAAATAACCTATACGAGAGAGTATGTAGCTTACTATTTTGTCGAACCATTTATTTGAGTTTATTAGTAAGCAGGTAAAATAAAAAATAACTAAAATTTAATGTGCTAAATTTGGCCACTGTGCTTTGATTAATTTTTAAACTTTAAAGGCTAAAGAGGCAATAAAATATTTAAAAAGCAGTTTCATTTCGAAGACTAGAACAATTTTGACTATAAATATATATGTTATTTTTATTGCTGATATCACCGCGTCAAACTACCTGTTCATGTTATACGCATAATATATGATAATCTAATTGGGTAGTAATGAGGAAGGAAGCATTTGAGAGGTTATCTACCAGCATTTTTATTTTGGGAGATGGGGAAACAATTTAGGAAAAACTACCCTCAGTAGACCCGACCAGGATTTGAACCCCAAGCGCTCCGCTATCAGCAGGCCAATTTAACACTGGAGTGACACATTAGATCACTCGGCCACTGAAGTGGGTATCTGTTATTCAATACGGTGTTTACAGTTTTCAAACATCTATAGGATTTACACAATTTTCCAGAAATAAATGTTTTTGGGAATAATTTTTCATCCTATTGGTAGATTTTAACTTGAGTAATATCTCCATGATGTCAGCCTGCAAGCAGGCCATGCCAATCGAGAGGCTGCCATATGTTGGTGAAGATAGTGCCAACATTTTCGGGTTGACGGTGTCATGTGGTCAGCACAACGAACCCTCCAGTCTTCTATCTCAGTTTTCTAGACTGAAGCGCTACTTATTCATTCACGTAGCTCCTCATTTGTCCTCACGAGGTTGATTTTGGTTCCGTTTCGGACCCACTGCTTCGCAGACAAAATTAAAAGCACTAGGGATCGAACCCGGAACTTCGGGACCTGAAGTCAGTAAATCTGACCACTATATCACAGAGGCTGTTGGGTATCAACTACTTACTTACTTACTTTGTGGCATTGGGAACACAAAAGTTCATTAACTTTAATGGTTTTAAATATATTTTACTCATCATCGGCTCCATGTCGTGGTCAATATTGCTAAAGCGCTATGACTGATCACTGAGTGCGTAAATTAATCAGCTCTAGTAACTTTGCTTGTTCGATTTCCTGTAAAGTTGAAATTACTTAGTACTAGCGTGATACGAACTCGGCCAAGGCACAAGAGATTTTGAACATACTCTAAGTGCGTTACAGAGTGTTAGTAACATTTACTTTCAGCTAAGAGCTTTTTTAGAAAAGTACTTGAAACATCAGAATAATCGCTACATTGTTATATAGAGATATTTATTTGTATCTTAATTTTGATATTATTTCTACAATAAATAAAATAGTATCGCTACTCATCCGTTGTACTTAAATTAGTAAATACAGATAGCCTAAACGCCAGTAATATGATACCATTTAAAAAACTCGCCCTTTACGACAAGCAGTTAAATAATCAATTATATCGTTGAGTTTCTTTGTGTGCCCTTTCTTCCATCGACCCATGCTTCACAAACTTGTTATTCACAAGGATATAAAATAATATTGTTTAAATACTTTTCCACCTCAAAATTTATACAATCCATTGGATCTTGTTCGAAAGAAAATAGTCACATTTTATTAATTATATAAAAATAATCATCGTGCGTATTTATTGTTCAGGATTCGATACATTTCTTCTGAAAATAGCGCATAAACTGCGAGAATGTAACAGATTCAAATTAAAAGTAATCACATATAACAAGCAAATAAAATCAACATAATCACACTTTGAGTACAAAAAACTTCGTTCATTAATTTTTTGAAAAATAACTTATTCCAAAGTCAAATACTAGACCGTAAAATAAATATAGTTGATAAAAACATACTAAGAACGTCTCAAAATTACATTTAGACCAAATTTTATTTAAAATAACTATGTTTGATATGAGCAGGATGTTTATTTGTATTTATTACAATAATGGATTAAAAATTCAATGTGCAATAGTTTTCATATACTTTGAATATTAACACTTATTATTACAACGTGCAATGTTCAAGAATGAGAAAACCCGAGAAAGATAAAGGATATGAGTGTAGATTTTTACATGTTTTATTGCCTTAGGAAAATAAGGGCTAATGTCATAAAACTGTGTATGGAGAAGCATGTGGTTTTTTTCTTTGAAAATAATGTATCACTAAAGTAATACTCTAATTGAAGTAAGTAGGGACCAACTATATTTATTCACACAGCAGTTAAGATTTTGTAATTATGTAGTTACTTAATATATTAAGATGTTTATACTTAACCACGCAGCTCTTCATAATTGGACATTGGCCCTTCTTATCTCATTGCACATGGTATTAATGTTTCTTTGACTCAAGAAGGTCACAGAGATTAGCTTAACTCTCCACTGCCGCCTGCATTCCTACACAGCAGGTTAGCCAACGCTTGCAAAACGATACTAGCTGATAAATGGGTAATGATCATACTAACGGCACCTATTATCAACTAAGATAACCATTTGTAAAAGAAAATGTATTTAAAACCACGTATTTTTATTAAAGTGTCGACTTGCGAGTCGTTAGAGCTCAATATCGTCGTGATTATTGAAGCCAACCCAAATTTAAAAATACGTTTAAAAAGAAAAAGAAATTATTCATTAACTAATATGTTATAAACAAACACTTTAGCTTAATTGTACAGAGAAAATAAATAAAACTATTAATAATTTTTGTTTTCCCATTTAAGATGCATTGAAATGGAAACATTTTAACGAAAATATTTCAATAACTATTTTTAGCATGGTTTGAAAATTCCATAAGAATTATGAAAAATTCCCAGATATGTTACTAAAATAAATAAAAAACAACAATGTTGAATTATTAAATATTTGTTTAAACATTTTTTTGTTTATAACCATGCATTTATGGGTAGGCTCGGCCTTAAGTTTATTTATGTAGTTGGAATGTATCAATCATGTTTTTTTTTCAAGATTATTACTTTGTATTCTTTAGAAAGAGATGTATTTAATCAATTAGAGTCTAAGTCTAAGAATGTATCAAACTTTTTTAAATTAAAAGAATTGATGAATAGTACTTTGTTTTTCTTTTGGAAAAAAATAAACAAAAAACACCCAATAGCTTTGTAATAATTCTATTTAATGAATATAATGATATACTCTTTTACATATACATATCAACTACTATTTTCTTCTTCAGTCAATAATGATAAAGTTATAGAACTTAAAAAAAAATTAATCGCGAATATGCTTCGTAACATTAATATTGTCTCAATCTCTTAGAAGCACTACATTAATTTTTTATCTTCTTCTTTAGACGAGTGAAAAGTTGCAGATATTGAAAATGTTTCTCTTAATCATGAATATACATCGTTACATAGTTACATTAATATTCTATTAATTATGTGTCTTTAGACTCACTGCATTAATGTTTTTCTTAATCACTTACACTTACACTATATATCTATAGACACACTTCTTCATAGAGACGGAGGGGTAGTACCGATCGATGTCTCTCTCTTCACAGTTGGGAGGAAGTAGATGCCTGCTCACTTATAGATTGATGGTACCAGGGTAGAGCATTGACTATAACGGGTACTATATATATCTCTTATCGTCGATAGTGCATAGGGTGACCCGATTAAATTTTTTAGTGTAAAGTTTGAATCCTTCAGCTCATATTGAACGAGCCTCTCTCATGACTATCGTCTCATTGGTCAGACAATTGCGATAGTCCTCTAATGAAAGCGTTCTTAACGCGCTACTTTGACCCCTTTAGCCTTGAGCGTCTCGCCATTTCCTTGTACCGTGAACGGATAGAGCTTGGGACGTAAAACTATGAACTCGGTAATGATCTGACCTCGAGTCTTGTCTTTTAGTTTACCGAGCACACCTTTATTGACTAGAGGCATCCCATAAGCATTGTCTTGTCCGTAGGTAGAGATGTCAAGGTAGTAATTCGCTAATGGGATAAGTCGCTGGTACGCATCCTTGTCAGTTATGCAATAGAGGAGTAAGTCCGTATCTGAGTACTAGAGTTGTAACGCACCTTGTGGGAAGGCGGGAACCAAAACCTGGTAATGTAGACCGTACATGCCCACCTTCAAAGTTTCCAATATGCAAACCCGGCATAGATCGGCATATTGAAGTAAATCTCTTGCAGTTCCATCTCAATGATGACCAGGTATTCTGATATGATAGTACTGTTATTAAATTTTGGGCTAGCTATGAGGCTAACCCGCTGAAAATTTCCCTCCCCACCTGATAGTGATCTTTATCGTATGGTAGGCCCTCTTTCTGGATATAAGACGACCGAATGCGGCATTGTTCATCAGTTTGAAAAGCATGTTTTCAAACTGATTGCTCGCTCTACTCCTCATATCCGCGTTCAGCGTGAGCCATCCATGGTGATTGCTTGAAACTAAGAACTCTTTGAAGTCCTGTTGGTTTCAATCCGTTCGCCAAACATAGCTTTAAATGACGGTTGTGAATGACGTACCCTCTCTTATCGGCTAAAGTCGTTAACAATTTCTCGTGTTTCCCCACGGGTGGAATCCCTTTCTCGGGATAGAAAGGCAAGTTGGAATGAGCATCGTGTACATCTCTAGGATATTCAAGATCTACCTGCAAGATAAACCCCGACTCGGTATCGTCCTTTACCTTTCGCAAATCCAATCGGCTGATTTCATCATCATCATCATCGAGCCACTTGAACCTCTCATAGGGTAGTGAGGACGACATGGTAAATGAATAGAGTCCATTCACGTCTAGATAAACATGGTAGGACTCGGGATTGGAACGGTTGAATGACTCCATATACCGATTATTCGCCACAGAGTGACGATTAGCCACAAAACATACCCCTCCTCGAATAGCTCCCTCAATGAATTGATGTATGTCGACATCATTGATTAATTCGAACCGTACCCTGGTTATTCTCAATAGAGCTTGGTATGCAAGACTAGGAGCTGTAAGGGACCATCCAGGATCGAGTCTATACGTCCTCATGCAGAGATCGCGAAAATTCTCAAAGGCGTTAGCCAGTAACGTCACGTCCGTATAAATGTAGAGGTTCGAGTAGTCTCAGAGAGTTTTACTTTCGAACATTCTCCAAACATCACACGCATGATCATATTCTTCCTGAGAGATATGACTATCCGTGAGCGAATTGTAAAATTTATCCTTGATTGATAGCTAAGTCTCATCCAGCCGTCCGAATAAATCTATATATTCATAGGGAAACACCCCTTTACGAATGACCAGTTTGATCTTACTATCTTAACATACAATTCATATGTTGTAGAAGTGTTTGAAACACAAATATTCGGATACAAGAGAAAAATAATTAATCTAATTTTGTGATAACATTTTTTTCTTAATATTAGCTCTCGAGAAATTCAAATATTGCATAGAAGTTTAAATCTTAAAGCTTTATAACATTTAGCTCGTATATGTCATAACTCTTTTTAAATAATTAAGACTGGTAAACGACATAAGGCTATTTAAAAATAAAAAAATAGTTTTTTTAATAGTTTGGCTGTAAATTAAGAGGGGTAAAACGATACAAGAAAATATTAACTAAATTCGCTTACACACACACACACGTTGTATAACCAAGCAAATTTGAATGTACACTTACCTTTAAAGGTCAAGATGGCCATCTTGCTAAGCTTGAGCAGCAACTCCGCCTTAGCGATGTCTTCTACCTGCGCGTCAGTAAGCAACGAGAAACGGTTAGGCAGCCACACATTGTACTTCCCATCCGTTGAGAACTCGCCGACCGAAGCGAGTGCTCAACGCTTTTATACTTGTTAAGCGGTAACCGCGTCCGACCTCTAAATCTGTTAACTTTCTTGGTAGGATCTTGCTAAATCCTACTGTGCTTAACAATATGGCCGCATATTCGCTAGACATTGTTATTGATAATCTTTAGATTGTAGATGGAAGCTAATGATTTCACCTAGAAGGGTTAGGTCTATATATATAGGGACTAGAGGATTCCTAGCCACGCCTTCCCTCCCCTTCTGTGCGTGCAACTCTGATTGAGTCAGATTATCGTGTTTATGTGAAATCGTAACCTTCTCAGGGAGACGTATAATGACTTGTAAACGTAATCAATCTTCTCACACACATGGCCACGTGTCGCATCTGCGTGTGAACAAATTCAGCCATAACTAACGTCCCTGCGATTATATGTATACGTTATTTTAACGGAGTAAAGAGGAGATATTCTTTTAAGATTATTATAGTCCCAGAACCCATCTGTTAACCTCCAGGATTAATAACGCGTGCGTCGTAAATTCACACACGTTTTAAAAATTATTACCAATCGTTATTATGACGCATGTGTCGGAGGTCTGTGCGATTAAGACCGAGGGACACCCTGATGTTAAAGTTAAATATTGCACCATGCACGTGTGAGATAAAAAGAGTACAAATCATTTCAGTCCTAGAACCCATCTGTAACCTCCAGAATCAATAACGCATACGTCGTATAAATATTCTCTGCCTAAGTTTACACACCTCCTAAATATTATTACCGACCTGTTTCATCCAGGATCAATGACAATCGTGTCGGAGGGAGTCGTTCACCAACACGATTAAGACTGAGAGGGAGGGAGGCACCAGATATTAAGGCACCATGAGCGTGCAAGAGAAAAAAGAGAACATCCACACACGTCTTTAACACTATCCCAGACACCATACAAACTTCTAGACAACAAACTGCTCGACAAGCTATAAAAAACATTTGGGAGGCTGGGTGGGTCAAGTAGCTGACACGACTTGGACCAACTGCTAGACAAGCTCAAGTATAGGAATACAAAGTGATAGACAACCAAGCGATCGACACGAGAGAACAAATCTGTAAACAGACCAACTGCTATACACCCAGAAACGACACGGACCAAGTGATCGACACGAGCTGGAACATGTGATAGACAAGCTCCCATATAAGAGGACAAAGTGATAGACAGCCAAGCGGCCGACACGAGAGGACAAACATCGAGATGAATCCAGTTAAGAGTGGCTAAAGTGACAGACAAGTTATTTCAAAACTAACAAAGTGATAAATATGGGCTTAGAAAGTTGGGTATAAGGATGGTCTGGATCCTCCTAGAAATTGCTGCCCTCCCGACACCCAAGATTTAACTAGCCCAAAAGGGTGAGGTCCACTTATATGT
>CABFOW010002597.1:7581-48451 GCA_902141385.1 Timema californicum | reverse complement strand
TATATATATATATATATATATATATATATAGGGCGCCAGCATTAAAGAATACAATAGTCAAATGAGGTATTAGCCCTGTAATAACATTATCTATAGATCACGATTCCAAATCGTACTTTCCTGACGTAATAAATATCGTGAAAATATTATCCTCACTAAGCATTTAAAAGTAAATACATCTCGTAAGTTATTTACAATTAGTCCATAGGAAGTCTTCAAAACAATTAACCTACATCCCATTAACATTAACGCTGGCAATGTCAAAGCCTCAAAAAAATATTCAATTAAAATTAAATACGTCTCATAAGTTATTTACAATACGTCCATAAGAAGTCTTCAAAACAATTAACTTACATCCGATTAAAACTAACGCTAAACAATATCAAAACCATAACAAAATATTCATTAGAACATTATTTTAAAATTTAGAATAACAATCTAAATCTTAACATCACAATCTTTCAGAGAATCAAGTTAAATTTAACGCTTTACAAATATCCCAATCCTTTACTAAAATATCAAGATATTTCCTGCGTAAGTAATAGAATTAAATATCGGCTTTACAGCCCAAAGTTAACGAAAGTCAATATTTTCACATACAATAATCGATTCACTTCAGAGAACATGATTAGATCGATATAGTCTCTAATCGATTTTTTTTTATGAATTGACTACACGATATAAATAAATGATTCAAATATATTTGTATCTAATATTTACCAAAAGGCCGAAAAAGAATTTAGAAAAAGATATACAAGATTATATATATATATAAAGAAATTAGTTACGAAGCCAAAAGGAATTTAGATCTTACATTTTACAAATCTTAAGCCGGAGCTTCTACTTCTCCCAAATATAACAAGTCCAAGAGTGACGACTGGTTGCCCTGCTGCCACTATATATACAATACAATCCAGAGATATCGGATGACGTAAAAAGGGTTGGGAGATAAAGAAATGGAACATTCAGGAACAAAATATGCGCATGACCAAAGCTTCTACACACGTCTCGGCTGTTCGAGGTCATCCTAAATTATATACTAGTGAAATGTCTTTGCCGCTAGAGTCTTTGTAGCTCAAATTCTTTGCGTCTATTTTCACAACAGGCGATCAGTTTCAATTATGTCGATGGTGTGTGTAGTTGTATTACGCTTGGATTCGAGGATCCGTCCGATGGGGTGAGTACCGAGTCTCTTGTTTAGTTCTTGTGGCCCAATGCTACAAGACTATGTTCTGATACAGAAAGAGAGGAAAAACACACGCGCGCCCTTCCTGAGAATGCTCCCAAATTCATTATCACTCCCCCTCCCCCCTGATTCATCCCACCCTGGAGAAGTACGATCGATAATAACCTCTATACACCCCCGGAGATACCACTCTCCTGAAAACCGCATGCATGCTATAGGGGTTATTAGAAAAAATAAATCCTTTCCCCTCTACCCCCCCTGAGATACCCCGGTCCTTTGAGTATCACTTATATCTTACTCTTATTATTTTTTAAACAGTGGTTCTCCTTTTATATTTTTTAAAATCAGTTAGTATATATTATAAACTATTTAACGTGGCCCTCCTTCAACAATTTTTTGTAAAATTGATCACTATAGAAGCTATGAGTAGTCTTCACCTTGTTTTTTTAAATAAATAGATTCTTTTATAGGCCTAATCCATATAAAGTATTTATCGCCTAGACATATTTCAAATTTGGATGCACCTAAAAGCTATTTGGAGTTATTCTCACTTTAATTTTTTATTCTAATCGAGTGACTACGTTGTTGTGATAATTACCCAAAATGGATGGGAGTAATTTTTTTTTTATTTGTGGTAAAAAAAACTACTGCAAAATATTTGCATAGAAAAACTTCTAAATTCAAAAGTATTACCCCATAATTATCTTTGAGTGACCACTTTGATGTTCTAACTACTCAAAATGGGTGTGGATGCAATACATTTTGTTTTTGGTACAAAACGAGTGAAAAACGTTGATATCGAAAAAAGCTAAAAATTCTAAAGATATAAACACCTCTTAATTTGGAATGGCCATTTTGAAATGCTTAATGGGCTTAATCAAAATTGGTTGGGTACTAAACTTTTTGTTTGTGGTACTAAACGGTACAAAACTAGTATAAAACATTGGCATTGACAAAAGTTCAAAATTCTAAAGTGGTACTCCTACATTAACATAGATTGAGTACTTTGATATGCTAATTACTCAAAATTGGGGGGTGGGGTACAAAACTTTTTGTTTGTGGCACATAACGTTACAAAACTAGTACAAGACTTTGGCAGCGAAAAAACTTCAAAATTTGAACGTGGACCTCTCCGTCACGCACCCTTCTCCTCCCTCTCCAACAGCCTTTCTAATTCATTGCTGAACAGAGCTGTCCGATGCTCCCCAAGACCTGTCGGTGTAAGTTGCGTTACCCACATCGTAAGAAAATTGGGCTATATACCAGTTTGCTAGTAATGGGAAGGTTGGGCTTCAAATACCGGATGGGTGGGGGGCCTACAAAGAGTGTTTTAAGAGTTTTCCACTATATCTCCATGTGCTATTGAAAGACGCTTATTGTTAGTCATCATAAAATATTATTGTATCACAACAATACGGTGATAGCAACAAAGAATGCATTTATTGTCAAGGTCTTCATGTCGTCAATGTTATATTACTCAACCATACTAGATCGATTACAAATATCAAACATTACAAAGCAAATTTAAGTGCTTTTATAATCGTAAACAAATACAAATGTTAGTTAGTATGTTTATTATACATAAGTTATTTTTGTTGTACTTTATTAATTATTTTCCCTTTTGTTTTATGGTAGGGCCTACTTCAGATAATATTATCTTAATGGAGACCCTATGTACACATTTGTGCATTCTTTTACAATATTTCTAGAACTGATGCTGCCATCTTACGATATTTAAGAGAGTTAATAATCAATCTTATTTAGAGTGGTACAATTTTTTGGCTTCTGACAATACCGCTTATGTTAAATGTTTTATTTTAATTTATAACTGGATGTTTTTGACTGGACCTAACTACTCCACATCCACAATAACCTAACCGATTTTAGCCAACATCATAAAAAAAAAACTAGTATGAAAATAAGGTTAATATTTGAAAGAGAGATGGCAGCAGGAACAAGAGTAGTACAGAATTAGAGAAGAGATGGCAGAGAAAGACTCAGAGAAGGAGGTGATCAAGTTAAAGGAATATTAAAACCAAATATGCTGGGATTGTCACGTCCATTGGGTTTTATAAATAAACACCACAAAATATGGGTATTATACAGAAAACAGTTCTCTTTCCCACCATATAAATAAAAGTATCCCTTCTCGTCCTTGCTTTCGAGGTATAAGACCTTAAATAAGGAAATGAGTAGTATTATCTTCTAAATAGCCTTATGATTAAGGTGCTCCAGCGACTAGTCCAGAAATTTTGTTACGTCCACAAAGAATGGGTTTTATACAGCGTCTATTTCCAGAATATTTGTCACGTCCACAAAGAGTGGGTTTTATACATAAAACAGTTCTTTTTAACACCATATAAATAAAAGTATCCCTTCTCGTCCTTGCTTTCGAGGTATAAGACCTTAAATAAGGAACTGAGTAGTATTATCTTCTAAAATAACCTCATATTTAAGGTGCTCCAGCGTCTAGTGTAGAATTTTCGTCACGTTCACAGAGAATGTGTTTTATACAAAAATAAGATCTCTTTCAAACCAATTAACTAAAAGTAGCCCTTCTAGTCCTTGTTTCGAGATACAAGGCTTTAAATAAGGAAATGAATGGAATTGCCATTTAAAAAAGCGTTATGTTTATTGTGCTCCAGCGTCTGGTCCAGAATTTTTGTCACTTCCAGAAAGAGTGGGTTTTATACATAAAACAGTTCTATTTCACACCATATAAATAAGAGTATCCCTTCTCGTCCTTGTTTTCGAGATATAAGCACTTAAATAAGGAACTGAGTAGTATTATCTTCTAAAATAGCCTTATGTTCAAGGTGCTCCAGCGTCTAGTCCAGAATTTTTAACACGTACACAGAGAGTGGCTTTTATACAAAAATCAGTTTTCTTTCAATCCATATAACTAAAAGCAACAATTCTCTTCCTTGTTTTCGAGATACAAGGCCTTAAATAGGGAAATGAATGGAATTACCATCTAAATAAGCGATATGTTTAAGGTGATCCAGCGCTAGTCCAGAATTTTTATCACGTCCACAAAGAGTGGGTTTTATACAAAAAAACAATTCTCTTTAACACCATATAAATAAAAGTAACCCTTCTCGTCCTTGTTTTCGAGATACAATTTCTTAAATAGGGAAATGAATGGAAATATCCTAAAAAAAAACCTTATGTTTAAGGTGCTCCAGCGTCTATTCCAGAATTTTTGTCACGTCCACAAAGAGTGGGTTTTATACATAAAACAGTTCTATTTCACACCATATAAATAAAAGTATCCCATCTCGTCCTTGTTTTCGAGATACAAGGTCTTAAATAGGGAAAAGCATTGAATTATCATCTAAAAATGCGTTAAGGTAATGGTCTCCAGCGTCTAGTCCAGAATTTTTATACACGTACACAGAGAGTGGCTTTTATACAAAAATCAGTTTTCTTTCAATCCATATAACTAAAAGCAACAATTCTCTTCCTTGATTTCGAGACACAATTTCTTAAATAGGGAAATGAATGGAATTACCATCTAAATAAGCGATATGTTTAAGGTGCTCCAGCGTCTAGTCCAGATATTTTGTTTCGTCCACAAAGAGTGGGTTTTATACATAAAAAAGTTCTTTTTAACACCATATAAATAAAAGTATCCCTTCTCGTCCTTGTTTTCGAGATATAAGACCTTAAATATAAGAAATGAGTAGTATTATCTTCTAAAATAACCTTATGTTTAAGGTGCTCGGGCGTCTATTACAAAATTTTTGTCACGTCCACAAAGAGCGGGTTTTATACATAAATCAGTTCTCTTTCACACCATATAACATAAAGTAACCCTTATCGTTCTTGTTTTCGAGATAGAAGGCCTTAAATAGTGAAAAGAATGGAATTATCATCTAAAAAAGCGTTATGTTTATGGTGTTCCAGCGTCTAGTCCAGATATTTTGTCACGTCCACAAAGAGTGGGTTTTATACATAAAAAAGTTCTCTTTCACACTATATAAATAAAAGTATCCCTTCTCGTCGTCGTTTTTGAGATATAAGACCTCAAATAAAGAAATGAGTAGTATTATCTTCTAAAATAACCTTATGTTTAAGGTGCTCGGGCGTCTATTACAAAATTTTTGTCACGTCCAAAAAGAGTGGATTTTATACAAAAATCAGTTCTCTTTCAAACCATATAACTAGAAGTAATCCTTCTCCTCCTTGTTTTCGAGATACGAGGCCATAAATAGGGAAATGAATAGAATTATCATCTAAAAAAGCGTTATGTTAAGGTGCTCCAGCGTCTAGTCCAGAACGTTTGTCACGTCCACAAAGAGTGGGTTTTATATATAAAAAAAAGTTCTTTTTCTCACCATATAACTAAAAGTAACCCTTCTCGTCATTGTTTTCGAGATACAAGGCCTTAAATAGGGAAACGAATGGAATTACCATCTAAAAAAGAATTATGTTTATGGTGCTCCAGCGTCTAGTCCAGAATTTTTGTCACGTTCAAATGAGGGAGTTTTATACTAAAAACAGTTTTATTTCAAAACATATACATAAAAGTATCCCTTTTCATCCATGTTTTCTAGATATACGACCTTAAATAAGTAAATGAGTAGTATTATATTCTAAAATAACCTTATGTTTAAGGTGCTCCAGCGTCTAGTCCATAATTATTGTCACGTCAACAAAGAGTGGGTTTTATACAAAAGTCAGTTCTCTTTCAAACCATATAACTAGAAGTAATCTTTCTCGTCCTTGTTTTCGAGATACAAGGCCTTAAATAGGGAAATGAATAGAATTATCATCTAAAAAAGCGTTATGTTAATGTGCTCCAGCGTCTAGTCCATAATATTTGTCATGTCCACAAAGAGTGGGTTTTATACAAAAATCAGCTTTCTTTCAAACCATATAAATAAAAGCAACCCTTCTTTTCCTTGTTTTCGAGATACAAGGCCATAAATAGGGAAAAGAATGGAATTATCATCTAAAAAAACCTTATGTTTAAAGCGCTCCAGCGTCTAGTCCAGGATTTTTGTCATGTCCACAAAGAGTGGGTTTTATACAAAAAACTGTTCTTTTTAACACCATATAAATAAAAATATCCCTTCTCGTCGTTGTTTTTGAGATATAAAACCTTAAATAAGGAAATGAGTAGTATTATCTTATAAAATAGCCTTATGTTTTAGGTTCTCCAGCGTCTATTCCAGAATTTTTTTCTGTTACTCAAATAGGGTGTTTTATACAGAAAACATTTCTCTTTCACCGCATATTAAGAAAATTTTCCCTTCTCGTCACTCCTTTCGAGATATTAGTCCTTAAGGAGGTAGGATAATTGATATTACTTCTATACCAGCCTTCTGCTTAAGGCGATGCAGTTTCTATTTCACAATTCCATTACAAGTAAACATGTTATATATAATTAGCTCTTAATAATATGATACGCTTAATTAAGTTTGGGGTACCTTATGTTTGATTATTTTTCTATTACTAGTCAGAGGTATATCTAAATTTAACTTTAAACTTATTTTAATAATAAAGTTATTATATTATTTACCATTTTTGACTAAAAAACCAGATTCTATTGATTGAAACAAGTGTGAGGTTTTCCCTGTACACACTATAAATTTTTTCAATTTCTTGCATTTTGTCTTCAAATCTGACACCCATTTATTCAACTCTACCTTTAGTTTCTCTAACCTTTCCTAATCCCGGTCATGGTATTTTCCAAACCTGATGTCTTTGGCTAGGGGTAGCCAAACGGATGATGGCTCGCATTTTATTTTGGGTGACTTTCAAGAGAAACTAGCTTGATGCTATATTTTAATTTTAAAGAGTGTCATTTTTTTGGTCAAAATAGTGGCCCGCACACCACATGTAATTCAAACTATGATTCTGATTAAAGAGTATACAATGTTGACCGTTTCAAATATTTTATTAGATTGTTTAAAATACAACCGTAGGGAAATTATAATGTTTGTTTTCTTATGCCCTTTCTGGTCATATATAGAGTTTACAATGCACTTCTGGCATGTTAATTTCATTGATCTGTCTCAATCTCACTTATAGCTCTGACAAAATTAAAGTGGAATAGGTATGAACGATACTAGTAATAACATTCAATATACAGCCACTCTCTGTGATGTATGCAGTTCGGTGGGCTTGGCAGAATTCTTGCATTTTGTCTTCAAATCTGACACCCATTTATTCAACTCTACCTTTAGTTTCTCTAACCTTTCCTAATCCCGGTCATGGTATTTTCCAAACCTGATGTCTTTGGCTAGGGGTAGCCAAACGGATGATGGCTCGCATTTTATTTTGGGTGACTTTCAAGAGAAACTAGCTTGATGCTATATTTTAATTTTAAAGAGTGTCATTTTTTTGGTCAAAATAGTGGCCCGCACACCACATGTAATTCAAACTATGATTCTGATTAAAGAGTATACAATGTTGACCGTTTCAAATATTTTATTAGATTGTTTAAAATACAACCGTAGGGAAATTATAATGTTTGTTTTCTTATGCCCTTTCTGGTCATATATAGAGTTTACAATGCACTTCTGGCATGTTAATTTCATTGATCTGTCTCAATCTCACTTATAGCTCTGACAAAATTAAAGTGGAATAGGTATGAACGATACTAGTAATAACATTCAATATACAGCCACTCTCTGTGATGTATGCAGTTCGGTGGGCTTGGCAGAATGATGTGGGATAGTACCTTCTGGCTCATTGAGAAAAGCAACAGGAAATTACAGAACTTCTCATTTCTCTAGTACGCCTCTTCAGTGCTTCCTAGGCTTTATAGCTGACAGTTGAACTGTTGAGGCTCCAACAAACCTTCGATACATGTATACATACATAGCATACATACATACATATTGCATTACAATGCATTACATTACAATACATTACAATACAATACATATTTTTATTAAAATATTATTTACAATGTTATTTTCACAAAAGGCACCATCTTCACCGTATATATCTAAAAGAAAAAATAATACAAGTGTTTAAAAATGTAAATTTGGCAGTGAATACCTGGGAAACCTCCTATAAGTTTGACCACACGATGTAAATACTAGAATTTTTTTAAAAAAATCTTACCGACAATTTAAAGAAATTATGTTTAAAAAACTGTTTGAATTAGAATGCCTAAGACATAACACCTCAATTATTTTTGACTATCTGAAAACTAAATTTTTATTTAATGTATACTTACAGTGTTGTCAAAATAGTTTGGGAAAACTTGTTTTCATTTAATATAATTTAATTTCATTCTTATTTTACAGAAAAATAACTTAATTATTTATGTAGTAAATGCCATTTTAAAATATATTTTTCATAAATATATATATACCCGTTTTGGTGGCTGCATCGGCTATGGCGTCACACTCACAAATTACTAGATTGCCGATGATGGGGAAATTGGAGTTTGAAACCAGGACAGCTCTATCGAGGCTGTTTTTACTAATTAGTTGTCAACTCTCCTTCCATGCAAATGCGTGTACACTTATTCTATATTCATCCTATAACATCCCTAATGCATGTTAGTACATAAGCGTATAGCTGGAACAAGACGTGTTTTTTTTTATTTCACATCATATTTTTGTTTCCCCTTTAAATGATTTTCAACCCCCTTGGTCAGGATCACTTACTACTGTGGCTTAACTCAGGGGCGATCAACCTTTTTGTCTGGTGAGTCACCATTTACGGCGAATAAATTGTGCGTGACACTACCCCAAAACATCTACTCTAATCTTAAGAATCAAATAGCCAAAGCTATTATATTTGTTTAGCGAGGATTTACTCGCATCTAGATATAGTATTCTGAAAATTGAAAAATGAAGAATGACCTTGGGCACGGACAATTCCTGGATAGCTCAGTGGTTAGAGCATTGGCGTAATAAGTCAAAGGTCCCGGCTTATATTCCCGTGTCCAGGTGTCATTTTTAAATTTTCAGAATATACTTTAATAATAGCTTACTCCCACTAAACTGAGAAAAATACAATAAATATTAATAATAAAAGAGCTCGGTATTTGTTTGACTCTCAAGCAGATATTATATGATATGGAAAAATTTCCCTATTTTTTTCGGAAAATTTTCAATTATTATTTCTGTAAAATAATGTCAACTGATTAAATGGAACAAAAATGTAATCGATATAGATATCCCAAATGTCAACGTTTATACTTAAGATTAGTTTCTCCTTAACACCAGAAACATCATCAAATGAGCTTTGGTAGCCGCAGGTCTAATGCGCTACTCTCGCAATAGACTAGACTGCCGATGATAGGGAGATCGGTGTTACAGTAGCCCCATGACTTCTTTGGTGCTGACTGACAGCTCACAGCTGAAAGCTGACGGCTTTGAAAAGCTACCTGACCAAATTATGTATCCCTACGCCGAACCATATGATTTGCAAAAACATATGTTTAGCAACTGTCACTTCTGACAGTCAAAATTTAGGTATATATCTAAATGTACTGTCAGAAGTCATCTGTGAGCTGTCAGTCAGCACCAAAGATGCCATGGGGCTACTGTAGATCCCAGTCGATTGCACTGAGAGCGGTTTTTCCTCAGTTTCCCACTTTCACGGGCGCAATTCCTCTAAATCCAGCCTTCTTCATCCCTAACACATTAGCGTAACTAGTACATAGGTGTGCAAACCGAACGGGTAGTAAGAAACGGTGCTAAAAAAAAAGTAGTAAGGAAACAAATGAATGCGAGCCTTTGTCAAACCGCTATGTTCATAAATCATACTTCAATTGATTATCATCAATAAGTTAAATGAAATAATTTTAAGGTTGGCCAGACATTTGTACCCCTCCCCATCCTCCCATTCTCCATGGTTCCTATCTACCCCTCCCCATCCTCCCATTCTCCATGGTTCCTATCTACCCCTCCCCATCCTACCATTCTCCATGGTTCCTATCTACCCCTCCCCTGGCCTCTTTTTATAACCCACTCGTCTTTTGACACACCATCTTTTGAAGTATAATAGGCTGAGTCATGTATGAAGGCTATAAGCTGTATCTATTTTCTTTAGGTAATATAAAAAATAAAAAATAAATTATAAAACAAAACCCTATATATAAAACAGTTCCATTTGGGTGAATTAATTTGCCGGTGTACCAAACACATAATCCAGAAATAATTTAATTTAATTTTCAAAATTTTAATACTACCTAAATGTATAATAATGTTTAATTTTCTTTCTACTACCTATTCAGATTATAAGCATTAACTAATCTGGGGGTGACCTGGCGGTCTAGGGTTAAGGTGTCGAACTTTTGTGTTGGGGGTGCGGGGTTCAATTCTCAGTTCTTGCACAGATATATCTGATTACCTAACCCTTCCTTCACCTCTGACAAAACATCTTGTGAATGTGGGGAATGCCAGGCCTCCACCGTGGTTCGGATTCCACGTTAAACTGTAGGTACTCCATTTCATCTCACAATTACCTTATCATTACACATTAGCGTATAACCCGAACGGGTAGTAAGACGCGGTGCTACTACCACTACTACTAACAACTTCTCCTCTCTCTTCATGCTAGTGCAGGTATATTTTATATGAATTCTACCTTCCTTATCACTACAACACCAACATTATTATTATTATTATTATTATTATTATTATTATTATTATTATGTGTCTATAGCGCAAACAAGTGGTGAGATGCAGTGGAAAGAAAAGGCAATTATTATTAGTGTTTTTTAAAAATATAGATAGTTAAATTTAACAGAATTTAATGAAAAAGCTAGGAGCTTTGAGGGTAAATGTACAAAGACGCAGGCTATTTAATCCCTATTTTGTTGTTTAATTCACCCCTCACGTTAGCCAACTACGCCACCGAGGCGGGTCATCTAAAGGGTGATTTCCGCACGTCCATCATAGACACTGGTTAAAATATGAGTGAAGAATGACCCTGGGCACGGGATGAATCGTGTATAGCTGAGTGGTTATAACATTGGCGTACTAAGTCAAAGATCCCGGGTTCGATTTCTGTGTCCGTTTGTCATTTTTCAATTTTCAGAGTATGATATCTTGGAGTAAATCCTCACTAAAAGCATATATAATAGCTTTGGCTATTTGGCCCTTTGTTTAGCCTGAAGTTTTCCAGGTAATAGCCAACCAATCCCGCCTAGTCTTCATTACAGGAATAGAAAAACTCTCCAACCTCTTACTCCCTCCCCTTTCAATTCCTCCCTCACTCCCCCCTTCACCAAACCAACATTATCACAGCCCTGTTGCCAAGCAATAGAATAGTACAAAGGACCATGTTGTCTACTGCCTAGCTTAAAACTGGTGAATTAAATTACAACTACCTCACTTCTACCTTCACAGTTCAAAAGATAGGGTGTTATTAATTGGTTTCAAGATGCCGATCATCGGCTTAAACGATTGTCCTATAATCAGCATCGGCCAAGCCCTAAATTAAATACATCACATTTAAGATAATTTTTCACTGTAGAAGTGCTCAAATTCAAGTGCAATACACATGTGGAATTTTGACTTAACCGTTTGTTATTCAACTATTAAAATACGATTGAGGGAAATATCAGAAATATTTCTTCACTTATTTTAAAGCCAATTTAAAGCATAGTAATTAAACGTTTTGACAAGTAATATTCTTAAAAATTTGGCTTTTAAAATAAGCTATTGTTCCTAAGGACACATATTTAAACAGTTAAGGTTTAAATTTGTTGATTAATTTGTTATATTTAATATCAACAAGAAAACCGTTGATGCTTAAGGGTAATTTTTTTTTACCTGTGTGAACATCAAATGTTAAAGTTATAACTAACCACAGATATCATGTGATGTGCTCTCAAGACTATTCAAATGTATCTTAAAGGCATCTTTTTTGTTTTGTTTTTCTATTAACTTGTATAATGTTTTAGGTACTGGAGCATTTTTCAATAGTTATGTTTATAGGGCAGAAAAAGATTACACTCAAAGGAAAGGAGGACAGATGGGGTTCATATTTTTTTTTAAACCCAGCAAGACTTTATATTTTAACTTGGGCCTGCTTGACAGAGAGCACACACCCCAACCACCCTACCATCATCAATATTTTAATTTTAGGGGAAAATCTCCCTCAATAATTTAGATTTAGGGGAAAGTCTTCCTCAATAATTTTGCTTTGTTTATCTATGTCACCACCTTAAAACATATTTGAGGAACACTACATGTCTCAAATCAGGGGTGGACTAAAATACCGGGACGCTAGGGGGTCGGTTTTATTTGGGATGCGCAACTACAGTATTAAGCTATTCATTAAATTCAAAATGATTGTCCTGATAAAATTATAATCATTGTCCCAGTTAGTTGATCCTAGGGTGTCCATGATAAATAGTTTGTGGACATACTATATTACATTAAATATAAAACGGCCCTGTTTGGTGTTGTTTATAAACACTCTTTTTAAGCCAAACGTTACATAATTTAATGGCTAAGGAATGTTGGAATTATAATAAAATTAAGATGGTAAAGACTTAAAATATGACCACATAAATTGTTTAAAATAAATAAAATTTAAAGTTTAATCAGAGTTAACGATGATAATAAGTCATAAAGACAAATAATAACCACCCACCTCAACGACCCCATGGTCTAAGGCGTCACTATCGTATTAGACTGGCCTGTTGAGGACGGGGAGATCGGCGTTCGAATCCCGGTCGGGTCCACTGTGGGAGGTTTTTTCCTAAATTGTTTCCCATTCTCCTTCTATGCAAATGGGGGTGGATTATCTCTAAAATGTTTCCTTCCTCATCCTTACCCCATTAGAGTAATTACCATATATGCGTATAGCTTGAAAATGCAGTAAATCGCGATGGTAAAAAAAAAAGTGAAAACTAATAAAAATTACAAAGAGAGTATAGTTAACATTTTTAAAAGAATAGTACAGAATTGAAATTAGCATATAACATATACACTTTTGTCGAGTTATAAAATAAGTAAAGAAATAACAAATGAAAATGAAAATTGCAAGTATACAATTATGAAAAGAAAGACATTGAAAAGTGAAGAACTGTAGTTATAGAATTTATTCAATTATAAACGAATCAAGAGTAAGTGAGAGTATTGATTTTTAGGTAAGATTAATTTTAAAGTTAAAAAATAATGTATAATAGACTGTGCAATTATTACTTATTCATTATTTTAACATGCCTTAATAAAATTAATTTCGAGAATATTTTCTAAATATTTGGTAAAATAATTTGTATCTACACTAGTATCAGGTGAAGGATACTTTTATCAACTTTAACATTTCAAAAATAGACTCCCTACAATCGTAGAACAAATTAGAAGCAATTTTCCCCATGACAGTACAAAGTAAAAGCTGATGTTTTAAGCGGACTGAGTATTGAGCCAAATATTTAAAGGCTAATATTATATTCAGCTAAATTTATGTTATATAAGTAGTAATTATAAAGAATAAAATTAATAACATTTATCACACCCAAAGTTGAAAATAATGTGTGTGTCCCCAAAAGATTCCACCAAAATTTGGATATAAAATGTGTGTGTATGTCCCCAAAAAGAACTTGAAAAGTCAGGGGCATCCGTATATTTTAATATAATGAAATTAACAAGCATTATGCTGCCATTTGTGACTATTTTTTCTATGATTATTTATATACTAATTAAAATGACCTTATGAACAATAAAATTAAGATTTATTATTTCGATTTCATAAAGAAATTATATTTGAGTTGAATAGTTAAACTTAGATAAGTAACGGTTGCGATACCAAGATTATGTAAAAATTGTCCAGAGCAAAGCTTTATCAAAAAAATTAGTAATAAAGTAGTATAATTTTAGTTTAAACCAGTTATATCAGAAAATTAATTAACTTTTTCCACAATTCAGTAAAAAAATTGTTTTGGCAGTTGGTTGTTATTGAATACCTACTAGTTGAATATTAACAAAAATAAGTGTAACTTTTTGAGAAAGAACATGACTAAATCTAGCATTCCGTTAATGTATTACACTATTTCTGAATAAACACATTGGTCAGGCAATCAAAACCTTGTAGACAAACCAAAAAATTAACAAAGGAAATGCGAAGCATTAGTTGATGTGGGGAGAAATTTGGAAGAATGTAAATGTTTGAGATTAGGAAACATAAAAACACGCTTTAAATTATTTCTAGAATGGTAGTTTCGATAACAGATGGTAAATGACCAAGAAAAATTAAATAATGAAAGGGGCGGGGGATATATAAATAAGGATGGGAAAAAGGGAGGGAGGAAGTGCCGCGTGAGGTTTATGACAACCCAACATCTTGCAGTATTAGAAAAATAAAATACACAAGATAAAGAACAGCCTGCCTGAATAAAAAATAAGTTATATAAATACTATTTAGCGTAGGGCGTGGACAAGAGTTAATAATTTGCTAGTGCTTGTTAAATAACATATATAACTATCCATAAAAAATTGTTTTTACAATGTCATCTGTATGTGAGTCCTTTTAAACACAAAATTAAGAATTATTGGTAAAAAGTGAAATAAGTAAAAATTAATTCTCAAAATTGGCTCTAACAATTTTGATTATAATATGAATCCAGGCGGTGATTAAGGATAAACATAAGGCTAATTTAGAAGGTAAATCCATTCATCCTCCTATTTAAGGACTTATATCTCGAAAACAAAGACGAGAAAGATACTTTTATATATGTGGGGTGAAAGAGAACAGTTTTTTTTTATAAAACCCACCATTTGTGGAAGTGACAACAATTCTGGATTAGACGCTGGAACGCTTTAAACATAAGACTTTTTTTATATAATAGTTCCATTCATTTCCCTATTTAAGACCTTTTATCTCGAAAACGAGGACAAGAAGGCTTACTTTTATTTATATGATGTGAAAGAAAACGTTTTATTTTTGTATAAAACACACTCTTTGTGGACGTGACAAAAATTCTGGACTAGACGCTGGAGCACCTTAAACATAAGGCTTTTTAAGAAGATAATACTACTCATGTCCTTATTTAAGGTCTTATATCTCAAAAACAAAGACGAGAAGGGATACTTTTCTTTATATAATGTGAAAGAGAACTGTTTTTAGTATAAAACCCACTCTTTGTGGACGTGACAAAAATTCTGGACTAGACGCTGGAGCACCTTAAACATAAGATTTGTTTTTAAGATATTTCCATTCATTTCCCTATTTAAGGCCTTATATCTCAAAAACAAGGACGACAAGTGTTACTTTTAGCTATATGGTTTGAAAGAGAACTGATTTTGGTATAAAACCGATTGGGACTTGAGTAATTCCATCCACTCAATAGAGCATTTTAGTAGATGAGCCTTGACCTGCAAGAAGATGGGCAGTGCCTTCTAAATGTTCTTTAATGTCTTCTTTGACTTTTGTTTCATTATCATCTATGATGTATATATGATCTGTATTATTGCTTACAAGAATGAACAAATAATCATGAACAACTTTGCTTTGTGTTTTAAATATGTACAAGATATGAGAACCATTAATGGATGTCATAATTACCTTTCACAACAGGTTATGGGCCCAGATACGTTTTTAAGATTCAAGTGAAAGTTTAAACAGTAGTTTTGAGTGTTATTCGTGATCGTTTGTCTGCAACATTACATCAGTTCGTGTTGGTTAGCTTCTGATTCGATTGAACTCAAAAATTGTGCTCGAAATGTCATCAGTTAATGTCAGTAATTATAAAATAGAGCCATTAAATAAAAATAATTATGATACATGGGAAATACAGGCAAAAGCAGTCCTCATTCGTAGTGGACTTTGGTGTTACGTGAGTGGTGAAACATCAATACCTGCAGAAGAAGCAGATAAGAAGAAATGGCAGGAATATGACTCACATGCAAGGTCAGATCTAATATTGATAATATCCCCAAACGAACTAAAACATGTGAAAAATTGTGACACATCGAAGTCATTATGGGACAAATTGAAAAGTGTATACCGAAGTCGAGGTCCTGCTCGTAAAGCCACATTACTAAAACGACTCGTTCTGCACAAGATGAAGTACAACGATGATATGAGTACCCACCTAGATGAGTTCACAGATGCTGTAGATAAGCTCCAAGATATGGGAATAGAGATAAACGGTGATTTGTTGAGCATCATGATGCTCTACAGCCTATCCCCTGCCTACGAAAACTTTCGTATAGCAATTGAAAGTAGGGATAATTTACCAACTCCTAGTGAATTAAAAATCAAGATTATGGAAGAATCAAATGCTAGACACAAGGATGACCTCAAAGATAAGGCTGAGGATGCATTTTTTGTTAAAAAATTTAATAAACATCACTATAAAAATTTTAATTCAGGTCAAAATCACAAAAATTTTCGATCTGGTCAAGGTCATCAAAATAAAAATAATAGTGGTAACATGAACTGCCAAAGATGTAAAAAGTCTAATCATAGGACAGAAGATTGCTGGTTCAACAAGAAAAAGGAATCCACCTTCAAAATTGAAGAATGTCTTTCAATAGGCCTACACCCATCACCACCCATGAATTCTATTTGGTGTTTGGATAGTGGATCTACTTCACACATGTGCAATGACCAAACAAAATTTTCAAAACTATCTGAGCCAATTGATCATGGCATTCTCAAGCTCGCATCAGAGGAACACACTGCAACTATTTCAGGTATTGGTCTAGTCAAAATTCAGCTCGATGATGACTCAATAGTAAATTTACCTGAAACTTTGCATGTACCAAAATTGACCACAAATCTTCTCTCTGTTGCAAAAATTACTGATAAAGGTTTTAGTGTTATTTTCAAGAAGGATTACGCACAAGTTGTAGATGATCATGGTAATCTTATTCTAAAAGCAACACGATACAATGGTCTGTACTGTTTTGATGCAAACATGTCAGAATATGCAAATTTATCTTCAGGTATTTCTGAAAAGTCAAAAATTGAAATGTGGCACAGAAAATTGGGTCACATAAATGAGTCTGATTTAAAATTGGCTCTAAAAGATAATCGCCTAAAAGGTTTGCATTTTAACACCAATGAAAGTCTTGGTGAGTGTGAAATATGTATTAGAGGAAAATTCACCAGACTACCTTATCACATTAGGGAACAACCGAAAAGTGTAGATAAGCTGGAAATAATACATTCTGATGTTGTAGGCCCCATGCACACCACTTCACCCGGAGGCTCCAGATATTTTGTTACCTTTATTGATGAGGGAACTCGCTATACCAGAGTATATTTCCTGAAAAATAAAAATGAAGTCTTAAATACTTTTAAAGAATTTAAAAATGAAGTAGAAAATCTGACAGAAAAAAAGATTAAATATCTTCAAAGTGACAATGAAAGGGCAGAATATAGAAATTTGGAGTTTGACAAATTCTTATCAGATTGTGGGATTAGAAGACGTCTTTCCGTTGTAAGATCACCCCAGCAAAATGGATTGGCCGAACGAAAAAATAGGTCACTGCAGGATAAGGCCAGATGCCTACTACTGGAATCAAATTTGCCCCACTCATTTTGGGCTGAGGCCATCAATTGTGCAAATTATTTATTAAATCGCAGCCCATCCAGAATTCTGAAAGGTGAAACTCCATATCAAAAGTGGACTGGTCATGTACCTTCAGTTCATCATCTTCAAGTTTTTGGATACAAAGCGTTCATGCACAACAAGGACCCCAACAGAAGAAAATTTGATTCAAGAGCCAAAGAAGGCATTTTTGTCGGATACTCTGAAGTATCAAAGGCCTATCGTATTTGGGTGCCATCCCAAAGAAAAATTTCAATAGCGAGAGATGTAAAAATAATTAACAAGCTCTACTATGAATCCAACCAAGAACCCTCAAGGTGTGATCCATTCAGGGAAGAATACTGTGAACAACAATCAAATACGCCGAAAAAGGAAGAAAACAGTAACAGTCAAGAGATTTCAGTAATAAGGAATGACGAAAATTTAGATGAAATTAATGTAGTCGCAAGTGACAGAGAAGAAAACAATGAAGGATCTGAAGATAGCTTTGAGGAAGAAGAAGTTGAGGAAGAAGGACAAAGATGTTTAAGACCAAGAGATACAATTAGACTACCCCCTTGGATGAATGATTATGACATGTCAGCATTATGTGAAGTTAAGGAAGCTCTAGAAGGGCCAGATGCGGAAGAATGGCATGAAGCCATAAAAAATGAAATCAAAGCCCATATAAAGAATGATACTTGGGAATTAGTGACAAAACCAAATGGAGCAAATGTAATAAGTTCTAAAATGGTGCTAAAAAATAAGTATAAACAAAATGGCGATCTTGAGCGGAGAAAAGCACGTCTTGTAGCTCGAGGATTCTCACAAAGACCAGGACTCGACTATGGAGAGACGTACGCCCCAGTCGCCAGATTAAGCTCTATCAGAACTCTTCTTGCTGTAGCAGTCGAAGAAAATCTAAAAATAAATCAACTTGATGTCTCAACAGCTTTCCTTAATGGGGATATAGACGAAAAATTATTTATGCAAAAGCCAGAATTTCTAGAAAAAATCTTATGCAACATCATGGTTGAAGAAAGTGCTAATGAAGACTCCACCATGTTCAAAAAGGTAAAGAAAATGCTTGAAGAGCTACGCAAACAAAATGGTGAAAAGGTATGTCGTCTTAAGAAGGCGTTGTATGGACTAAAGCAAGCAGGACGCCAATGGTTCTGTAAATTAGATTCCAAACTTTGTAAATTAGGATTCATCCCTTCACAGGCTGATCCTTGCATATACATTATGATCAGAGGAAGAGAAAAAATACTGGTTGCAATTTATGTAGATGATGTAATCATTGCATCAAATAGTCAAGAAAAATTGAATCATATAAAGAAGGAGCTTTTGAACGAATTTGAAATGAGAGATTTGGGAAATCTCCAATACTGTCTTGGTATAGAATTCGACTGTAAAAATGGAACTATTTCAGCTTCACAGAAGTAATACATTGATGAGATTCTTCATAAATTTAATATGGAGGCCTGTAATCCTGTCAAGACTCCCATGGTTCCGGGACTAAAGTTTACCAAGGCGTCAACAGAAAACCTACCAAATTTTCCATACCAAAATCTGATTGGAGCCCTTATGTATCTCGCAACAGGTACAAGACCGGATATTTCACATTCGGTAAGCTACTTAAGTCAATTTAATAATTGTTTTTCTAAGGAGCATTGGCTAGCAGCAAAAAGGGTCCTCCGTTACCTTAAAGGTACCAAGGAACTGTCTCTGATCTTCCAAAAGACTGGAGAACCATTGACCGGATATGCTGATGCAAATTGGGGATCATGCTCCAGTGATAGAAGATCGTACACAGGATACTGTTTTAAGTATGCAGGTTCAATGGTCAGCTGGGAATCCAGAAAACAAAGAACCATTGCTCTATCTACCCAAGAAGCTGAGTACATGGCCTTGACAGAAGCGGCAAAGGAGGCAATGCATTTGAGGCAACTTCTGAACGACATGGGATCTTTTCATCAAGCCATCCAAATCTTCAATGACAACATGTCTGCCCAAAACTTGATAAAGAAGTCTATAATAAGTTCCTGATCAAAGCATATAAGTATAAAAGAACACTTTATTCGTGAGAAGGTTCATAATGGGGACATTGTTGTGACATACAAGCCTTCTGAATCCATGGAAGCAGATATTTTTACAAAGGGCTTGGCAAGTCCCAGACACACCATCTTGAGTCAAGCTGTTGGACTACATCCTCGGCTTAGACGCTGGAGCACCTTAAACATAACGCTTTTTTAGATGATTATTCCATTCATTTCGCTATTTAAGGCCTTGTATCTCGAAAACAAGGACGAGAAGGGATACTTTTATTTACATGCTGTGAAAGAGAACTGTTTTTTTGTATAAACCCACTCTTTGTGGACGTGACAAATATTCTGGAATAGACGCTGTATAAAACCCACTCTTTGTGGACGTAACAAAATTTCTGGACTAGACGCTGGAATACCTTAAACATAAGGTTTTTTTATATGATAATAAGGCCATGGTGTGAAAGAGAACTGTTTTGTTTGTATAAAACCCACATAGATGCCGAAGCACCTTAAATTTCTATAATACCGATTATCAAACGATTTAATTAACAGAGCATTCTTTGTATTATTCTTTGAACTATTTATACGATTCAATTTCTAGCGTATTCTTTTGATCATTCTTTGAACTAATAAACTATTTTAGTTATTTAGTGATGTTGCAAGTTTGGGCAACTCCCCAAAATAACCAGACTAAACGGTTATGAGGATGTGGAATAGTTCGGTCTCGTCAATTAATAGATCCATCTCAGATTTTAGATTCATTGATGGCAGGTAATGTGTCAGATTTAGATTTGTCAACACATGAAGAATGTGATTTTGATGGTGGATTGTCCACTTCTTCACATAGCAAAAGAGTGAGATTGGGTGCTGACAATATAAATAGGGGGGAAGTTGACGAAGATGAAGTGCAACCAAATCTAGTAGATTAGACGGTGACGAGGGCAATCCTAACAATGATGATGACAGCAATATTGATGAGCCCCAAATCGTAACAAATAATGTAAATAATAAAATAAATTATTTCCTTACAGAGAAAAAAGATATAAAATGGTGTCATCGTCTTATATCTGTATTAAATTCAGATCAGAGGCAACCAGATACAAAATAAGAAATAAAACTGACTCCACTAATGTATTTTAGGAAGTACATTCCAGAACATCTCTTTGAAGCAATGGCTGAGATGACAAATATGTATGCAATACAGGCAGGGACAAATGGTTTCAAGCCAACTAACACAGCGGAACTTGAAACTTTGTTTGGTCTTCATCTGGTGATAGGAACTCTAAAATTTCCAAGAGTTAGAATGTACTGGGACACAACTTTGAAAATGGAGCTATTTCTGAACAGTATGAGTAGGGATAGGTTTTTCCAACTCAGAACCAATCTGCATCTTGTGGACAATATGAGGATTCCACCTGATAATAAAGATAAATTTTTTTAAGTCTGCCCTATATATGATGCTGTGCGCAATCGCTGCCTAGAGAATATCTAGCAGTTGACGAGGCAATGATCCCCTTTACAGGGCATCTCTCTGTAAAGCAGTTTGTTCAGAGAAAACCAACGCCCTGGGGCATCAAAATGTGCATGCTGTGTGGCAAAAGTGGTTTAGCATATTTCTGCTGTACCAGGGAGCAACAACTGAGTTCAAAGAGCTTTTATTGAAGTCATTTGGACAAGGTCCAACAGTAGTTCTGCAGCTGGCTCAAAGAATAAGTGAAGGAAAGTGATACAAGCTGTTCTTTGACAACTTCTTTTCATCCTACAAGTTGTTTCAAGCACTAAAACAATACAGCATTTGTGCTGCTGAAACTGTTAGGGTTAACCGGTTTGCTAATTCTCCTCTTATTCCAGATAAAGAGGCTTTGAAAAAAGAAAGAGGATATTCAGAGGAAATCTGCAGCACTGATGATGTAACTCTAGTAAAATGGGTTGACAACAAAACAGTTGTTCTGGCTTCAAATTTTGTTGGAAAAGGAAGCATTGACAGAGTTGAGCGATGGGATAAGAAGAAGAAAAATTATGTACAAATAAATCGACCAGAGGTTATAAAACTTTATAACCATTCTATGGGTGGTGTTGATCTCTTCGACCAGTTAATTAGCTACTACCGTATCTTTATAAAATCAAAGAAATGGACATTACGTGCCATTTTGCATGCAGTAGATTTTGCTGTGGTGCAGATCTGGCTGGAGTACATGAAGATCTGCTGAGGCCCTCGGGATTCCAAAGAACAAGGTTATGGATCTTTTGCACTTCAGAATGAGACTGGCTGATGCTCTAGTGTTAGGTGGTAGAATAATTACAAATGGTAGAAGAGGCCGACCATCTGCTACACCCCCACAGACACCAGTTACTAAAAGACGAGGAGAGATCAGGCCATGTGAATATGTTCAATATGATGGAATTGAACACTTCACACAAGTACAGAACTACCAGGTCGATGCAAATTCCCCCAATGCAAGGGACGTTCTAGGTTGAAGTGTGAAAAGTGTGGTGTGCATCTTTGTTTATCAAAGGACAAAAACTGCTTTCGTGCATTTCATGTCAGATAACGGTTATCAATTTCCTTACTATTTCCAAAATTTCTCATTTAACATGTAATATGTGCTTTTACAAATTCCTTCTATTATAAAAGTAGTTTTAATACTCCATTTCAATGCTATAAATGTGAATTACTGTCTAAAACATGTATTCTGTATATTAACCACCCTCATTTATTTCAGTATGGGTTGAGACCCAATGTACACAATTATGTACACATTATATTTTGAAAACCGGTGGTCAAATTTCAATTTTTTTTTTCTAAAATCTTAAAAAAATTCACTTAGCAAAGATATAATATAAAAAAAAAATTGTTTGACTATGTAAATTAATTCGGGTTTGAAAGGGTTAGCTAAATAGGACACACGCTGCCCTCTATTAACATCACAATATATCATAGCAAATGTTTCCGAACAAAACTTAGACATAGAACATTTATTTAAAGTCATTTGCCCTGAAAGTCATTTGGCCTAAAATGTATTTTGAATACCAAAATTGATTTAGTTAAGTTCGACAATAGTCAGTTGGCCTAAACTTTAGGCCAAATGACGGGTACTCGCTAGGCTTGTCATAGCTTCATATGCCTTATAATCTATCTTAAGTCTAGGACAGGTACAATATCCAGTTCCTGGCTGTTAATTTATCAATGTGAAAGGGTAAACTCGTATTTTCATCAATGATAAATTTTCGGTCATGCCGGTAATCAAACCCGGGATCCTCAGTTCAGTAAGCAGACATGCTACTGATTGAGCTAAAGTGTCAGATTATTGGTTACATTTTATTGCATATAAATAAATTGACTACACCCTCTGTTTACTTGCAAGGGTATTGGTTGATTGAGCATTTGTTATATTGTTAGTAAAACTAAGTTTTTGTAATTTATTACTTTATTACTATAAAAGTATACATTAATTAAAAACTTTAACAACTATGATGGTATAGAACAATTGTTGAAGTAAGACAAGCTATTTGATTTTAAAACATTTGTTAAAATATTTATCCAGTATTTGCTTTGTTTCTCAAACGCCAAATAGCCTAACAGTTATAAAAAATACATAATTTACATTATTTGGCCCACAGAAATAAAGATATGTTTGATTAAAGTAAACATTTCTGGTTTAGTTGAATATCTTTTTGATAACATATTTGCTAACTGTTATTCATTAAGAAGTCCCTGTTTTTTAATATCCAATCAAAAACCCATTATTTTTTGCCATAGCCTAGATCAAAACCTGGCTTCTTGTCTGTATCAACACCCTCAAGTGCTTGCTGCGCTTCTTGTTGTTTCTTGAGTAGCTCTTCCTGCTCTTGCCGAGCCAACTGTTCAATTGGCGTGGCGAGAACACTTTGACACCAATTGACGTCAGTTTGGCTGAATACTGCAGGTTGGGGCGTTGAGGCAACTCCACAGCCTACATCCCAGCTATACAAACCGACCAATTCATAACGACCATTCCCATTCTCGCAAGCTAGCGGGCTTCCTGGACCCACCTGAAAGAGTTTATCAAATTTTTAGGGTATGGCTCTCTTGAATTTTCCAGAATGTATTTGAAAAGATAGACTTTTATAATTTTATGGTAGCTTTGGTTATTTTACAAATTTTTACAAAATTTATAAATATTAACATAAATATTTGAAAATTGTATTGTTATTATGACACTCAATATCTTTAAAAATAACATATGAAAGTCCTACTTTTCTGTAGCTTAAAAAGCCGAGTAGTAAAAAGTCAATATTTTGCCAAAATAAATTAAAATCATCCACTTGAATCCTTTGATAGTATTCATTAATTTTAAATTGCACCAAATATCTTAGCAGAGCTGGTTTAAGAATATAATCAAGGGTAAGGAGAAATGTTGGTTCTTTGTCTGCACAAGTTTTGTTTTCAGATGATTAAAATTAATTTGAAAGATTATGTGAAGAGCAGAATCTTCTCAAACATAAATTATAAGGGTATCAAGAGAGTATGTCTTTGTCGACGAAATTGACAAAATTAACAGAAATCACTCTTAAAAAGTTTTGCACTATGCATTTGACTATGTTACCAGAACAAGTAGCAGTTGAAATAAAATAAGCCACACAAAACAATTGGATCGATTTGTTTTTATGACACCTTGTCTATTCTAACAAATATATTAAAATCCAATTATATTTCCAATTCATTAAATACTTTAGAACACATGTTATTCCATGGTTAACACATAACTTAAGGGTAATACAGCTTGAAACCATCATTGTGTTTTAGTATGGTTTTCTATAGCCAAGTTTGCATTTCAAAAACAAGGAAATTATATAAAAAAATATTTTAAAATAAAGAAAATATCTATTTCAACCATTACTTTCTCTCTGTTAAGTGTTAAGTGAGGAAGGCAGAAAACCACACCTATTGTAGATAATCATGTATATAATTTCCCAGGTAACAAGAAAATGCTCTTTTAAGTTTTACACTATTCACTAAAGGAACTGTTTCATATATGGATAGTTTGGCTTTGTTTAATCCATGATTGAACTTTTGGTGCTATACTAAATGAAATCCTCAAACAACAACATCTAAATATTAATCAAACCATTCTATTTGACACCAACCTGGCAAATTTCTGCTCCAGGGGAAATAGTAGATGCACACTTGAAGCTGTCGTGTAGCTGGAAATATCTGCCTAAATATGTGGATCTGAGTTGTTCCTGGCATTGATCGTGGGGGGTCACACTGACCGGGACCTGGTGTAAGCTGCTGCCCAGGACATTTCCTTGGGAGGGAAAATATGTAATTATTATATAATCTTTATGTCTCTCTAAAAGAGAACACAACAGCAAAATTAACCGCTTTGTTGGCCACCTGGTATAAGACATCACTTTCACATTAAATTGCACTGCTAATGATGAGGTTATAGAGGTTTGAATCCTGGTTAAGTGCACTGAGGGTGGTTTTCCACTCTACGTCCATGTAAATACAG
Source organism: Timema californicum (assembly GCA_902141385.1). Taxonomy (NCBI): domain Eukaryota; kingdom Metazoa; phylum Arthropoda; class Insecta; order Phasmatodea; family Timematidae; genus Timema; species Timema californicum. The sequence goes on along the minus strand of CABFOW010002597.1, from coordinate 23,263 downwards.
GTACACTTCCTCTAAATTCAACCTTTCTCATCGTTAACACATTGGTTTGATTATTAGAAAGGTGTATAACCCTAACAGGTAGTAAGAAACAGTGCTACAAAAGTATAGCAAAATAATGTAGTTCAGTGATCTCGAGTATTGGAATGATATCTCACTGTGGCCATTCATTAAAGAAAAATTTCACCTATATATAAAATCCTTTTATTCAGGAGCATTTACTGTCTTTATAGTTCTAAATGGTTTTAATAAGCTGGCTCAAAATATTTATTAGAGTCTGTAAATATAAATATAAGTATTTTTATTCTTTAATCCAATGATCACTCAAATATAAAGAAAATTTGGGGTACAGGGTTGACAACATAATAACTTAGCTGTGAGATGATAAAGTAATTTTAAACTGTGTTTGGGATATAAAAAAGATTTACCAATGAAGTGGTATTTTTATTATTAAGCACCACGTCTTACTACCCGTTCGGGTTATACGCTTTAAGTACTAATTACATTAATGGATTAGGAATTGGGAAGGTTGAATTAGAGGAAGTGAACCCGTTTTAGGAAAAACCACCCCCAGTTCACCCGACCGAGATTCGAACCTTGATCTCCCCGTCCTCAGCAGTCGAGCTCTACACGACTAGTGCGTTAGCCAACTACGCCACTGAGGCGGGTGTTGAAGTGGTATTAGTAACAGAATACTTAATTTTGCTAAATACTGTATATTACCCAGTTTGCTAAATACTGTATATTACCCAGATAATAAAATAGAAAAGAGGAAATTTTTACAAGCATACAAAAACTCTTATGTAATTTCAAAATTAATGCATTAGTAAGAAAATTTTAAAGTGATATTTGATCACACATTTTATGTTTGGTGACAGTCTTATCTATTAAATATGCACCAATTTTCTCCTTTATAGAAAATTAATTTGAAAGAATAAGATTTTTATTTACAGAACTGAGACTGGCAAAATTAGTTCAACAGGTGAACTAGATTTCTGGTTGTTTCAATTAATGGATTTCCATTCCCATTTTAATCAAATGTTGGTACATTAAAAATTATCCTCTCTTATTATAATGCACAAATTTGTTTGTAAATTAAACTTAAAATGTAGCATTAAAAAAACCATACAATTTATTCTATGTTCCATGTCTTACTACCCATCCAGACTATCTGCATGCTTATACTAATTAATGGAGGATGAGTGAAAAGGGTAAAATATAAATGAATTGTACCCAAATTTGCTTGGAGGGAAAGTGAGAAACCATTTAAGTTACTTTGGCTGAGATTTAGACCCTTAGCTTTCTGCTGCCGAAAAACGAGACAAAGTAATATTGAAGCATTTGTTTGCATTGCATGTCCACTGGTGCAGGTTATCTCTGTATTAATTATTTGGTTTTCTTGAGGATAAATTTTGTATCTATATATTTGCTAAAAATAAATTGTACGGTGCACCGCACAGACTTTCTCTCGCTTTTATCTTAAAATAGACATTTACTAAAACCTCACATGAATGAAATAATATACACTGTTACTTACTCTATGGCACTAGGAACTAGGACACTGTTACAAAAGAAAATGAGAAACTTAAAACATATTTGTCCACTAAAGAGCATAAGAATAAAATTCATTTTCAAAGACCTGAATTAAAAAGTGTGTGTATGTATATATTGTATGTAAGTAAATTTATACATGCTAATATCTCAGAAAGTGTTGGTTTTTCAAATAAAAGATTTTTATCTTTAATATTACTACAACTTTACAATGATAAGTTATTTTGTATCTCAAATAGTTTAGGAGAAATGATGAAACTTGAAAAATTTCCCTCGTGTAAAGTAACCTCAAACTCATTTTTAGGAGAAAATGAGAATTGTCATCTTGTTTATTATAATAATAAACAGTGATTAGAAATTTAATCAAAATTGCTAGAGACAATTTTGAGGAGATCAATTTTTTCTCTTTTCGCTCTTCAGTAAACTAACCTTAAAATTAGGGTTGGATATCTAATTCCAAAAATCACTCAGGGGTACCTTAAGAAAACCTCAGATACCAAGCTATAGCCCAATCAGTAGAATAGTTTTGGCTCTAGCCCAAGGTACAGACAGAAAGACTGCATTGTGAAACCCACTCTTTTTAACTATCACAATACTTTCTCTACGAGGTGTCAAGAGAAAGTAAAAATGACGCCTTGATTAAAGAAACAAACTAATGTGTTGGTTTTAAATATATATATATTTAATGAATGCATATGGCAGTGATTTGTACTAAATGTTTCTAACAAAGTATTAGATTTTGTAGCTCAACCTAAACAATAGGCAGCAATGAAATGTTGGTCTTTTAATGTACACATAATTTGAATTCAGTTTCTTTTTGTCCCCAGAACAAATAAATAAATATCTCTAAATTTCAAAATTGATGTAGTTGGTACTTGTAAATGGTGGAACTTCCATAAGGCGTTTTTTTTCCCAACTGAGTGAATACACAATACAAGTCGCCCTATTTTATCTTTTATAACTTTCTGACGCACTAATGTTGAAAACATATATTATATTTAGTTTTATATGCAAGCAATTTGTAATAATAAATTCAAACATTTTCAGATTTGTAAATATATGTTTTCTCACCTTGCACAGCCTGTTTGTCCCATCCTGTAGCAACACAGGAATTGTAAGTTAAAGTGTTTCTTGTTGGCAAACAAATAGTATCTATGTGTTGATCAGGGATGAATGGTGTGCTCAACATCAACACAGCAATGTCGTGGAACAAAGATACTGAATCAAACTTGGGGTGACGAACAATGGCAGCAACAGGCAGCATCTGAATTTCCTTTGGCTGATCCTTCGAGAACAATTTCCATACTCCTCCCTTCACCAGCAAGTCCTTTGATACCAAGCTATAAAAGATAAATATAATGGATCCTTCTTTGAAATTAAATATAAGGGTGCACCTGAAACTTTTAAAATGTTTTGAACAGTTTCTTAATTTATTAATAAAAATGGTTTGTTTTTTCTAAATAGCTCTAATATTAAATTATCATAAACAGATTCTTAAGTAATTGTATAAAACTTGACTATCTTTCATGGGTATGCCTATCTTTTTTTTAGGCTAAATACAATTTTAAGAATCAACAAATAAGTATGTATTCTTCCCTAATAAAAATATGAATACATTGAAGAGGTATCCATCCACTCACTTATAGACCTACTAGTATTCCTATCACTTCTTTGCTAGGTTCAACAGGAGCATAAAAAAGAAAGTATATTTTACTATAAACTGATTTGTGTACCAGAAATGAAAGTATTCATTAACACTACAAATATTTTATCATTGTATCAGTGTAAAGCACACAGTGTAGTATTTAGTGCAGTGTCACATTTGAGGCTTACTAAATATGACTATCAAACTGGCCCATTCTGTTCAGATCTAGGTTGGTGTCGTCTTGATAATAGTATAGCGCCGTACTTGAGCCGTACTAAGTCTGACTATGAAACTGGCCCATTCCATTCTGGTCTAGATAGGTGTCGTCATGTATTTAATGTAGTGCCACACTTTAGGCATACTAAGTCTGACTTTGAAACTCGTACTTTATGTTTACTAAATAAATGTTGAAGTTTTTGTCTTCAAAATGAATATTCAATTAATAATCCTGTGGCTACATACTTCCTGTACACGAGTGTGTGCCAAGTCAAGGGAGTCATGGGTTCTTGCTCGGACGGGGCATGAAAGTGGGTTATTGGTAAAACGCACCAGACTTTGGATTATGTTGTGGACCATGAATATTTTTCTTTCAAAAACACTTAAGAGGAATTAATGAGTTGCACCCAAGACATCACAGTCTTAATTCTTTAGCTAGCTCAGAGCAATATATTGGTTCGGTCATAGACATAGGACAATTAAGTCGGATCAACCTCATGTTTTGGGTTGCCAGGTTAGTAGTGATTTGTTAAGAACGTGACAATGTTGTTGCCTGGTTCTAATTACATGATAGGGTAGGGGCCCCTAAACCCTAATAAGGGACTGTATTTTGAAAAAAAAAAAAATGCATAAAAAGGGGTAGGTCCCAAGCTGTAAACAAAACTGATAGTGTAACCGTAATCAAGAACAATTCCAATTACTAGGGTATATTAATCTAAATGATGGGTATTTAAAACAAATAGCTTTTCTCCTTTAATCGTAGCTTTAGGGGGTAAACTAATAGTGTGGTTAGACTCTACTAGCATTTTCTTACTCTTGGAACCTTATGGTGGAAACATATAACTAAATTTCACATTTATTTATTAAGAAGTAAAATATAGACCTCACAGTATATGTAGAACCTAAATGAGTAATATCTACTAATGCCAAGTTATGACAATCTAAGAGTGATTTCCTTTTTTAATAACATGAAATTGCCTTTATAATTTTCATTTAACTCTAAATATGAATTTGAGCTTTTCAATTTACATATTTGAATATCAATCTACAATGATATACAAGGAAAATAAACCTTTTATTACAAATTGTATTGTTATGTTTTGCAAATAAATTGCATTGTTTTACGTATGTATTGCAAAAGGTATCACTTTCACCACATAAATATTTCATAAATTGTAACTATAAGTGTTGATTTAGAACCACTTTAATAAACAGATTAGTAAATATCAGATACTTACTCTTGCACACAATGTGCTGGAGTGATGACTGCATTTGTTGCTATTATAGCACCACTGCAAAGAGCGCTGAGATTTTTGTTGTTTAACACCATTGCTTGCCAAGGGAACTCACCAAATCCAGCATCAAGGTAAGATTGACCTTGCTTTTGCACCTTTAAATATTGATAAACCTACATTAACATTGCTTGCTATAACACAATTCCTTGTTTCATGGCTACATTTGTACAGCACCTGTACATTTAAATACTGGATTTGTTATGCATATGAAGTTTTACATTACTATTAGAAGTATGGTTTTTAACTTTATTTTACTTTATTCAACTTTAAGGCCCATTTTACAGTTATAAATGTATGTATTGTAGTAACTAAAAGCATTAGAGTTCTCTGGTCTTTAACTAGGCACGTTTATGGTTCAAGCTAGGGGCAAAATGAGAGGTAATGAGAAGGGCTTTGCAATTTATCAAAATATTGCAAAAAACTAGTTTAATACTTATATTGATATGACATTATTACAATTTTGGATGTGGTGATACATCATCTACCATAATATATAATCTACAATGGTATATCGTCTACCACAATATATCATCTACCCCAGTATATCATGAATGACGATGCATCATCAGTCACGATGTATCATGGTACATGCCTTGCAGTGGGTGATACATCAGGTTAGTTGATTAATCACAGCTCATGGGGTATAATGAAAGATGCTATATTATGAAAACTGATATAACGCAGACAATAAATTGGATGTCAAAATCCTTAAATCTCCCAGCCCTAGTATTGAGTCCTCTTTAAGCAGGAAGTCTCAGACCCTTATAGCACAAACATGTTAGGTAATTTACTTAATGAGCCATATTAAAAAAAATACTATTGTTGCATATTTGAAATAGAAAATATTTGCAAGCTCATAAGCTTTGTTTATTTGTAAACAAAAAAAATCACTTTGTTTCAAGATTGAATATTGTATATTACTATATCAATGAGTTATTTGCTCTATCTTTTGGTTTGCTAGAAACTGAACAAAATACTAAGACTTATTGATATAATTAAATAAATGTATTCATATTAGTACAATATACTTAAAGATAGGGAAGTGTGGCCATTTTATTTTGCATGTGTTAAAAAAATATGGTCAAATATCTAGGCTTACTGATATTTTGAATCAGAATTCATAGTATTTTGATTTGGAATTCATGATATTTTGACTTAAGCCTTCAAAATATAATTCTTTGCATTTATTTTAATCTAACTCCATAAAATATACAAATATAGTTGAATAATAGAACTCACTTCTCTTCGTACTCCGCATGCCTGTCCAGGACTGGGCTGCTGCGGTTCAGAACTTGGAGCCGGGGCAGGGTAACCCCCTTTGGGTTTCTGAGAGGTGACAAACTCTCTTGGCGGTTGTGGTTGATTTTGTTCATAGTTGGGTTGCTGAGGTTCTAAAATTGGTGTTGGTTGTGGCCTATACTGGGTTTGTGATGTGGTTTGTGGAAATTGTGGTAGGGGTTGTGGCTGTTCATATGCTGGTGGCTGTGGCTGATATTGGGGTTTAGGTGGTTGAATTTCTACTGAAGGTGAAATTGGTACAATGGTTGGTTGCTGAGGTTGAGGTACAGGGTAATTGGGTTGAGTAGAAGTTACCTGTGGTATAAATGTAGGGGGCTGTGGCTGATATTGAGGTTTAGGGGGTTGTGGCTGATATTGAGGTTTAGGGGGTTGTGGCTTGATCTGAAATTGTGTGGAAGGCTGAGAAGGTGAAACCTGATATATTGTTTGTTGGGGTTGTGGTTGTTGTGATATCACAGGAACACGTCCTTGAGTTTGATAGTTTGGAAGCTGAGGGAAAGGCCCCTGTGGGATGGTTTGCACGTTGATCTGTGACTGTTGGAAAGGTTTAGGAGTCGGAGAAGGTACAATATTTTGAATAGCTTGTCCAGGTTTCTGAGGAAACTGTGTTACATAATTTGTTGGCGAGGTTGGAGAAACAAAAACACCAAAGTTCTGCCCATTGGAGACCGATTGTACTGCTCCGCAGCATACCCCTGAGGCTCCATCGAGAGGAACCTTACAGTTCTGAAATACAAAATTAATCACATAATAATGAACTGTAATATAATAAATTCAAAAATATCGATGTGGGTTTTAAAATAATCTGTTTTCCCTGAAAACTTTGTTAAGCTAATGAAAAATGGTATAGTACATTAAAAAATAATTTTTATAAAAACTACTAGTAAATGGATATAATCTTGAAAATTCATTTGTAATGATGATGTTAAAATATTATGGTTCAATATATTTAATATCTATATTTACCACAAGAGGCTGGATTTGGTTCTGCTTGCCACATAGGTACGATTGAACGCATGTTGCTGAAGGTCCACAGGTATCGGGGAATAGCTGTTGCTGGCCTCCACCAACATTTGGCATCATCATACCACCTGGCCAAGGGTCTTTGTAGTTTGGATCACGACAACATTTGCCTACTACCCCTGTGTCAGGATCAGCACATTCCTAAATAAATATAGCCATTTCATTTAAATAAAATGATAAAGAAACGTATAGTAACAATGTTAAAAATGATTATATATAGCAAATATAAATATGACAGTAGTGTGTAATGACATTCAACTATTTTTGGAACTCTCTGAAAGACTGTTATGTTTCTAATGTTATGTGTTTAGCACTGCGTTTTAGTACTCACTCGGGTTGTGTGCTTATGTAATATAATTACACTAATAGGTTAGGGATGAGGAAGATTACCTGCATTTGCGTGGAGAGAGAGAGAGAGAGAGATAGTGGAAAATCATTTAGATGAAAAAAACTCGATTCACCTGACTGTGATTGAACCATGATCTCTCTGTCATTGGCAATCTTTTGCTAGAGTAGCGCTTTAGACCATGTGACCACCAAAGCAAGTAGTTTAGTTCTTTTATTAATTTGGAAATATGGTTTAATATTCTATCACAATCATGAATACAACAAGATTGTGTTGAAACTTCACTGTGATACACTTGAACAATGAGATTCAACATTTTTTAAATGGCCCCAAACATCAAATAATATGATCTTAGGTAGGGTATTAATTAATTAATTAATTAATTTTAAATGTGTTTTAATTATTTTATTCTGTTCATGTTTTGTAAGTAAATTTATCTTGTTAGTCAATTATTTCTCAAGGAAGAGCTGAAGATCTAAAGAAGGCAGTTTGACCCACCTAGAATGTATATTTTTACAAATATATAAACTATTCTATCCATATTTAACTAATCTCTTGTATTTTACATATCATTGTAGTTACTTACGGATAGAGGTACTCTATTCTCGTACTGCTCTCTTGTCAAAGATATAGGCTGGTCGGCCATGGTGCCATCAACTGTGCAATAAGATTCTGGCACGCATTTCAGGGCAGCAGCACAGCCTGGATGGGGTGTAGTGTTGAGAGGACCGGTATATTTAAAATCAGGGGCCCGCGTTGCTGATCCATCATATATAGAACCACCGATGGGAACACCGTTCTTTCCTGGCGCAGGGTTATAGTACTGCTGGGAGCTAGATCCTCCTGTCACATAATGGGGCTGCTGCCCTGGTGAAACATATCCATGGATCAACCCTGGTTGCTGGGAAGGTGCTACACCCCCATGGATCAACCCTGGTTGCTGAGAGGGGCTCGGACCATAGATGAGATTCGGTTTTTGCTGGCTAGGAGCATATGATATTCCTGGCTGCTGCTGAAGTTTGCAGCAGATTTGTGTAGCAACATCACACTGTGTGGATAAAAAGTAGATTCATTTTTATTTTGGATTGTATTTAAAGTAGGGAATGTCTGTCGGCAACAATAAATAAAATAAATCAGGCGGGAAAGTTTGAAAGATATTATATAGAAAAACTGACAGTTTGTGAGTGTAGGAATTGATATCAAATTGAAATTTTAAATAAGTTTTCTGCACTAGAGTACTTACAGGGTGATTAGGAAAACATTAATCCAGAGAAATAGTGGGAAGTTATCAGGAATAATATTGGAAATGCAGCAAAGAGTAGGAAGAAACCATGGTTTGACAAATGAATGTTCAGAATTAATATAGGGGAGAAGGGAAGCAAAATTAAATTATTTAGAAAGTTTATCAACACATTGTTAGGATAATAAAGTCTTGTAGATTACGGTGGGCAGAATATGCAGCATGAATGGAAGATTCTATAAACATGTTCAGGGTACTGTCTGGTAAACCCAATGGGAAGAAACTATTGGGAAGACCTAGAGGCAGATGGGAGGGTTACATTAGAATGGACCTGAAAGAAATAAGTGTAATTATGGGGAGTGGATAGAACTAGTTCAAGATAGGGCTAGGGTGTAATGAGGTGGACTGGATAGAACTAGCTCAAGATAGAGATAGGGTGTAATGAGGATGACTGGATATAAATAGCTAAAGATAGGAATAAGTGGCATACTTTTGTAAATGTGGCAATTAACTTTCAAGCTCCAAATATTATAGAGTAATTAAATATTTAAATGTTTTCAAGCAATACTTTTAATAAGCTTATTTTGATTTGAATTATTTCACATGCATATAAACATTTTCTTGATGCAATATATTATTTGCCTACAAATAACGTGTGGCTTCTAATTCCAAACCAATTTAAGTCTACATGTTTTAACATTCTACTAGACCAGTTTAGTTAGTATTAGTTTAAAATGATGATGCTACTAACTTTCTTAACATTAAATTTATAACAATGAAGTATTTTCTTATTTTTCTAATTTAGGTGTTTTTATTCATATTTTATATTTTAAAAATACAAAAAAGAAATTAATTAAAATCAATTATTTTATAATAAAAACTATTAAACCTTCCCCAATTTTGGTGTTGTCAAACAAGAATGGAAAAAAACTGTGTTTCGATAAGTTTTCTGGTTCAAGAATACTCTTGTACCTAAAATCTCGGTTAATAGGCTGTGAGATTGGATCTTAAAGTGTTATGCTTATATTTTTGACAAGAAGGTGAGTTCTGAATCCACACCTGGTACAGTAATAATGGTTTTCTATATGGGAGTATCATATTGTCACCCCATCCTCTTTTCACACATCCATAGGTACATTTCCTCTTATCTATCCTCATCATTCCTATCACTTAAAAGTTGGTAGGTAGCCCAAGTATAATGTGTTAACATATTTACTATTTAATAATATGAATATAAAAAATACTCTTTTAGGTGGCCATGTAGACCAACACGTCATTCTCGTGTTAGACTGGAGCACAGACGATGAGGTGGATCGAGGTTCGAATCTCATTCAGGTGTTATGAGGGTGGTTTTTCCTAAATGTTTTTACACTCTCCCTCCATGAAACTGTGGGTACACTTCCTCTAAATATAACCTTCCTAATCCCTAAGACCATTAGCGTAATTAGTACATAAGCGTATAACTCGAATGGGTAGTAAGAGGCAGTGCTAAAAAAAATATATAATTTATACTAATATAAATGAATATATGACTTTAATTATTACTATAATTAAATTAGCTTATATATATAAAATTATATTAATATTATAATAAAATAATTAGTTCAATAAAAACAGTTTAAAATATATAATTCATGTTTAATTTAAATTTTTATATTAAATATATATTTTACATGAAACCCAATTTTTTAAATACCACGTCTTACTACCCGTACAGTTTATACGCTTTTGTACTAATCACAATAATGGTTTTAGGGACTAGTAAGGTCATACATAGAGGAAGTGTACCCAAATTTGCGTGGAGCGAGAATGGAAAAGCCTTTTGGAAATCCAACCTCAGTACAACCGACCGGGATTCAAACCTCGATCTACCCCTTCACCGGCAGTCTAGTATATTGGCAAGAGAGGCGCCTTAGACCACGCGACTACTAAAGCGGATAAAATTAATTTATTGCTGCGCCCTACAGTTTGAGAACCACTGGTTTCAAAGTATGACTGAATCCAGAATGTATTTGAACGTCGCGTATGTCTTTATTCAAGGATTTCGTGTGGATTCTAGTGAACATCTGCACACACTGGTGGGCTGGCCTTGCAACCTTCGGGTTTTACCTATCATCAGCATCATCGTCGTGGAGATATTGTCTCGACAAGAAAAAACCTCGACTTACAGGCGGGTCATTAAATAAATAATAAATGATGGATCAAATAGCAAAGCTATTATAGTTGTTAGTTACAGTTAAAGCCGCATCTTCAGCGATTCCTATATAGCTCAGTGGTTAGAGCAATGACGTACTAAGCCAAAGGTCCCTGGTTTGATCTTATGTCCAGTTGTTATTTTACAATCTAAAGTGTGTGTGCATGTATATATGTTAACGGCAATGCGTGCGATCCAGGCGTTCTATAAAATACCTAGGCTTTCTATATAATACCAGAGTGGTTTTGGTAAAGTATGAAATACATTAATTTTGCTGTTGTAGGCCTATTTCATACTTTTCGTAGGAAATTTATACAATAACCAGTCATTATATATTACCGAGAACAATAGCTAACCTAAACTTACCTAACTACCTTAATCTAAAATAACCTAACCTGACCAACTTAAATCCTAGGAATTAGGTGAACCTGCAAGAAAACGGCGCAAGACTTACATAGAACTGGATAAAAGAATTGATAACATATTTCGGGACTTCAAAAAGACAAGGAACTTGAAAATACGTATCAAATACAACAACAAAACTCGTTTATTTCATATTTTACCAAAACCACTCTGGCATTATATTGAATGCCTGGATTTCACACATTGCCGGTGATATGTATGCGGCTATAATCGTAATTATAAAATATACTAACTTGTTTATTGCCTATTCAATCCATCATAATATGCGCATTCGTACAATTGTAATTGTACATTTGGCAGCAAGAAGCCAACTACAGAGTCGAAGAGAGCTGCGTTATCTGATAGCTCTTGATCTTAATTGATCACACATTTGTAGCTGACGATTTCCACACGTCCATAATAGAATCTGCCTTAAAATATGAGTGAAGAATTACCCTGGACACGGGACGATTCCTGATTAACTCAGTTTGTGTCGTAAAGCATCATGGGTCAACATACATTTGTGTTAGCATGTGGATTGCTGCGATGCCCTAACAAATTCTGCTCTCAATTCCCGGAGGAACGTGTGAATCAAGATTTAGCCGTTAAACTCGTCTAACTTATGGTTTGATAGTAGTGTCAGGGTTCAAATACCAGCTGGTTTAAACAAAACTAAAAATTAGACGTCACTCACCTCTGCAGCTTTTTGAATGCTTCCTTCTCCGCCGGAGACAACCAAGCCATTCTGACAGAGGTGTTTCGGCGCGCAGACGTAGTCACTACCAGAGCACGTGGTGGTCAATTCAACCAGAAACGGGTTGCCGGAGGGTTGCAATGGTTTTTGTTCGTATGTCGGCTGTGGAGCTGGCTGCTGAGGTTGAGGTTGAGGTTGAGTATTGGCGGTCGCCCCACTAAAGGGGTTGTTGGGAGTCTGCCACCAGTAAGACGAAGACGAGGATGGACCTTGTGCCTCCGGGAGGACATTGTTGTCAGGGAAATGTCCTTGGGCTGGTAGGAGGACCTGCTGGGTGTCTGGGGCATAGGAGGGGGAAGGAGTGGTACTTGTGAGGTGTTTCTTGCCCCCCTTGCTGGGAATAGCGCCGTACCCATCTGAAGAAGGTGTCAAGAAGACTACCATCACTGCAGCCACCCCGAGGAGGCCACTATACACACTACTACGCATCTGAAACATAGTCAATCAACCTGGGTTAGTTCGAAACAAACTACGAGGGTTGATGGCCTCAAGAAGAATCAACAAAAGTGATTCTGAAGGATCATTGCGGCGCTACACCACACACGACTTATTGTGAGCTGTTAAGGTTAGTTCTATTCTAAATAACACGCATATGTTAACTCCTAGTTTTCCGAAACGTGAACTCAAAACCATCTTATCGGGACCACTCGAATATTAATAGTATAGGAAACATATTGAATAAAAACTAGCCTACTTCAGTGATCGAATGGTCTAAGACGTCACTCTCGTGTTAGACTGACCTGCGGATGACAAGGATATCGGAGTTCGGATTAACTGAGGGTGGCTTTTCATAAATGGTTTCCCACTATTCTTCCACACAAATACGGGTAGATTACCTCTAAAACAGTTCCTCTTCCTTACCCTTTGTAGTAATAACAATAATAATAATTCGCGTCTCGACTACTTCGTAGCCCAGTAGTGGAAATATTATCCAGTACTAATATACCGTTGCCCAGGGGATTCCCGATTGTACTAATCGTACATCCTTTCCATGGAGGCTGTTTTCATGTCCTGATTAGATGAGGTGATGGTGATAGTGAATATGAGGGTGATAGTGAGTATGAGGGTGTGGAGACAATAAAGATCTTAACCTAAATTATGCCTAATTAACCAAACCCTTGTTACCCTTGTGGTAATTGCCCTTTCGGGAATAAATACCCAAGGTATCAGGTGGTAATCAAACCCGGGACTCCTAAGCTCGTAGCCAGGGGCACTGATCACTACACCACGGGACAGGTTTTTTAAAAGCTCATTTACCACGTTACTAATAAAGTAACAGGTACAATATTTGATCTTATGAAACGGAAGTTGGTCGATTAATCCTCAGCCATGCGTCATTTACCGACATAAAGATATTTATTTAGTTAAAATATCAAAAGGAAGAATGTTTTTTTATTTCAAAGTATTTGAAGAGAATGTTAGTTACTTAAATAGATCGTGGTTTCTTCACCAAACGATCTTTCTTTTCTTAACATTTCTAAATTGTCAAGGCTGTTTGAATGAAGTCCTTCATTAAACACTTATTCTTAATTTATCAAATATGTTGACTTTCGTTTCGTTTGAAGAACTCGGAGTGGGAGTTCCCAAAAAGAGATTTGTTGGTCTGCTGTGAAAAGTTTTCCTTCTGGGTAGTGGAGTGGGGTGAATTTACGTCATGTCTAGGTCAGGGCCCCGCTCATCCATTGTTTTAAGAGCCCGTATCACCCCATGAATAACACCTAACTTAGTAGGTGATACAGCTCGAACCAGACGTTTTAAGAGCCCATCTCACCCCACAGATAACACCTAACTTAGGTAGGTAATACAGCTTGAACCAGACGTCGTAAGAGCCCATCTCACCCCACAGATAACACCTAACTTAGGTAGGTAATACAGCTAGAACCAGACGTCGTAAGAGCCCGTCTCACCCCACAGATAACACCTAACTTAGGTAGGTAATACAGCTCGAACCAGACGTCACATCATGGTGCGGTTTTATGTATTCTACTTTAGGAAGCAATGGAATTAAGACCAGTGAAACTGTTTTACCATATTTAATAAAATACAATAAAAATTGAAAAATAATTACTTTAAAATTATAATATTATTAAATTGATCCCAATCATTATGTCGTCAAGTGTACAATTTAAAAAATAAAACACCTTAATACATTTCCTTGATCGATTGTTATCGTGTTTCTAATTTCCCGGTTAGTCGGGAGTAATCTGTGATGTTAATCGGGCCCTCTTAAGTCGCTTTCCCAGTCTTGCGAGTTTATTTGGATGCAGCGTTTAACGAAGGATAATCTATGTTTCAGTGTAAGCTCAAGTTTTGAGGTACCTAAATATTCATATTTTTATTATTAGTCAAATTTAAATTAGAGGTAATTTCAGTTACATTGACTACGTCGCTATTTTGTTCGCTTAAAATATTAGCTTCTACTTCGTACTGACATGAACAAAAGTTCTTCTAAAATGTTAGACAATATCTAGAAAATTATTTTTGATAAATAAAAAACGTTAGACTGAACTCAGTTTGTCTGAAATTCCGGATAATCCGAACACACATTTCGAAGAACGGGGGGTGGGGATTCAAGTCAAATGAAATATATTTTATTGTTTAACAAGCTCGAAGTTAAAAAGGAATTGTAAGAAACATTGATATCTGATCATATATGGTTAATATTAACACACAATTTGTTTTCCTGTAACTACAAATAATTACATAGACCAGACACTAGCTTAAATTGAGTATGCATTTTAAGTATGACAAAATTTGACTTCCGATCCATGTTTTGGGGACCTAGGTGAGTATGAAAAGTGATGTTGTCAATTCCGGGGGTGGTCGACAACCCGTAGGGGAGGGTGTGAATAGCGCACTTGGGGTGGAATTTAGTTTCCACTATAAATTCCTGCTCATTCATCGTATCAAGATTTTTTTTAAATGAAATGGTTTCTATTACGTAAGGTGCTAACGTTGGCAAATTAAGTTAAACCACATTTTACTAATACCAATAAAACAATGAAAGGGCCTTAATCTATAGGCCTATAAGAATAATGTGTGTTATCCAAATATGTATTGTTTCATGCCTGAACAAATTAGAATTGACAACATCACTTTTCATACTTGCCTAGGTCCCCAAAACAGGGATCAGAAGTCAAATTTTGTCATACTTGAAATTCATACTCAATGTAAGCTAATGCCTCCACTAACAGTACATATTAAGTGCTACACATCAGTTAAATAAATGAAAATTTGATCGAACTCATTCAAGTGTAATTTAAAATTCGTGAAAATACTGTATCCCTGTATTCTTCACCTTAATCCGAATTTTCGCTAATCTGAACAAGCTTAAGTCCCAATTAGTTCGGCTTGGTAACGTTCTAGTGTATTTAAGTTTGTCAAATAATCCTCGGCCCACTTCTAGATTACATGGCTAGTAATATTCAGTACTCACTAAACAAAATAGCCGGCCCTATGATGTAATGGTCAGTGCAACTGTCTACGAGCCTAGAGTTCCCGGGTTTGATTCCCGGCTGGTACCTTGGGTATTTTTCCCAAAAGGGGAATTACCCCAACGGTCACCAGGGACTGGTTAGTTAGGCTTAAGTTAGATTTAAGAGTTTAAACTGGTTCCACTACCTCATACTCACTATCACCCTCATACTCACTATCACACTCATACTCACTATCACACTCATACTCACTATCTCCCTCATACTCACTATCACCCTCATACTC